>JACCGJ010000466.1:0-81092 GCA_013407085.1 Atriophallophorus winterbourni | reverse complement strand
TGGATTCGGTAACATGCCTATGATCAGTGACAGTTTAAGTCCCTTGTGTGTAGGCGAACTCGAGTGGATCAACATCTGTCCCAGAGAATAATGAAAGCAGGGTTGCACGCTTTGAGGTAATCAAACTTGGCTTCATTCTCCAAATACGTTCGAGATACCATATTGCTGCATCGATTTCGTCGGAATTACTACTCAGTTCGTTTTTGCTGGAAATCTCTATCAGCAGAAATTGTTACTACCCAGTAAAACGCTGTTCAATAAAAATTAAATACACCTGCCAACGGATGCTACTTATGGTTATTTTCGTTAAACATTCCCTCTCGCGGAAATTTTGTGCACAGAACAACGTAGTTTATTCAACTGTTCAGCTTTACATTTTACATCGATAGGTATACGGTTATCACTTGGGCAGTTTCATCTGGCCATAATATTAGTTAGCTGGTAAAGTATAGTGCGGCTCTCATCACCTGTAACACTATACTCGTCTCGAGCGCTTGGCCAAGAATCACTTTGTCATTCTGTACTAGTACACCGTGGTTCGTTTTACAAACCACATTTAACAGTCGCATTCATGCCTAACTTTAGTTAGCTCGTAATTTTGCAATGCGGGAAAATCGGAATTGCACATATGATATTGTTACGCTAGTTGACTAATAACCATAAATCCCACATAAACGTGAATAAGCGACAAAATACAATCGATTTTAGTAACAACGGTACAAATAGTATGTATGAAAGCACAAGCCTGATCCAGGCAAAGTGCCGCACAGTCAGAGACTGCACGTGGGCGATATTACTGTCAGGTTGCCCAGGCTTAGATAAATATCAGGGGGAAAATAAAAATAGAAATGGTAGTGAGACTCCAGCGTGTTTCAGCATGCAGCTCACTACCGTTGGCCAACTAATTTAGCACGATGTTAGCCGTACAGCACAGAAATACTGCACGATTGCACATCCATGCAGGAGATTAAAAAATAGTTTAATGAAAAGGGGTATTGCAACCGCTCCAACTCCTCTATACAATCCAAACGCTCACTTATTTAAAAGAAATTTATCACTTTCATTGGGAATAATTGCTGCTGGATGCGTTACATTCAATCCGGAGTTTGTAATGCGCTGGAACTAATTCTACAAATCGAAAAATAAGCCTCCAATACACCAGAAAATATATTTCGGTTACGCTGTCACCATGTAACACTACTCCAGGCCGAATCTTTTTTGTGTCAGGGCATCGAAGTATGATCCTTTAGAGGACGAAATTATCTTGATAAAGTGAAATCCCACCTATGCTTGGATTTGCCCACCAGACGACAGGAGTGGCATGGAATAAACCAGTTTTAGCCGACCAAACCAGGGAATGGTCCGTAGAGCACTCATTTGGAAGATTAATTATTAATGTCCAAAAAGCGAGGAAACACCGTGATTACTTCAGTAGCAGCAAAGAACACGTCTATAATATCTCTGAGCTCGTTGCTCATACTCAAAACAATCAGGGCGATGTTGTGTGTGTTTGTATATACCTTAGGCTACTCTCATGTTAATAAAAATTTCTATCGTGCAACAGCATTCGGGTGAATCAAGTATAAATCCAGGCACAGTCGAGTAAAGCTGCTGCTTTACGGAATAACAATTGACTGGTTTAATGGTGTCTGTGTACTCTCTTGTCTTGGCTGCCTATCTAAAGTATTTCTCGGGACACTTGGCAGAAGTTACCAGGTCTGTTTCGCAACTAATCTCGAGCCTATGTAGAATTATTTATCAGACTTATGACACGACTAGTAATTTATCAAGTGCAATAATTTTTATTTATATGTATGTATGAGATCACAAGCGTGATCCAGGCAAAGTGCCACACAGTCAAATACTGCACGTGGGCTAAGGTATTGTCAGGTTGCACAGACCTAGACAGATATGAAAAAAGAAAATAGCAATGACAGTGTGACTCCAGCTTGTTTTCGCATGCAGCGCACTACCGGTGACAAATTAATTTAGCACGGTGTTGGCTGCACAGCACAAAAATGCTACGCGATTGCACATCCGTGCAGGTGCATGAGGATACATGAAACATGTGGACCAGAGCTAATCAGCTTAATAGATAACCAACTGTTTTGAATGGCGTTAGTTTTACACAATCATCCATAAGATCAAGACAAAAACTGTGCGGTGAATCAAGTTAACTGAAACTGCACCGGTATTTAACCAGTGGTTTGCAAAAGTGGGAGATTCCCTGGAAAAGGACAGTGGTGTAGTTACATTTTTTTAAATAGCGAATCAAAGTATAAGACTTTTACGTCACGATGATCATTTGACAGAACGTCCTCTAGTGTTGATTAGGTGTGCTAATCTCTGAACCCATTTGTCTCGCTTGCGTGCTGGTGAAGCGTCCGCACGTGTATTTAATCGAGATAACCATGGGAACATATTGAAGTCGTCGTCTCAGTGGCCTAGTTAATGACGATGTTGAAATCACCCGCTAAATAAAACCGTGTTAGTGTTTGATGTAGCCGGATAAAGAGCCGTTTGATTACTATAAGCTTCCTGGTGCAAAGAAAGCTTACCGTCGGTGCAGATTTCAGGCATCAATTAAATGCCAAATAAAGTCATTCTTAAACGAGAGCTGTGTACTTGATAGCTTGCTGGAGATGTAACAAAACTTCTCCTCATTTGGCCTATTCGATTTTAATACTGTATAGTATGAAACGCTGCTCATGATCGTGTCTGCATCTTGAAACCAAATCATCCATGTAGCTAAAAACCATAATTTATTTTAAAGGCCTTGTGCATGAGTTCTATCCATTTACTATACAATTTACAGGTATTTGTGTATAGTATGCATACAGTTGAAAAAATCTTCCTTATTCGGTAGAAGATGTCAAACGAGTCATTGCCAATTGCACAGTGTGTGCCGAACTAAAGCCAAGGTTTTTCAAGTCTTCCGGTACCCTTATTAAAGCCACACAGCCTTTCGAGCGTTTAAGTATAGATTTCAAAGGTCCTTTACCTTCAAGTACTCAAAATCTCTATTTGTTAACATTAATAGACGAATTCTCTCGATTCCCTTTTGCCTTTCCATGCGCGGATATGTCATCAGCTACTGTGATCGGCTGTGTCACACAAGTGTTCATTTTGTTCGGGATGCCTGCCTATATCCACTCTGACAGAGGTTCATCATTCTTGTCTTCTGAACTCAAAAACTTCCTGACTGAAAAAGAAATCGCCATGAGTCACACATCAACTTATAATGCACAAGGCAACGGCCAGGTAGAACGTCTCAATGGCACGCTTTGGAAAACAATCAGCCTCGCTTTGAAAACTCATAATTTACCGATAATTCGATGGGAGACTGTTTTACCGGATGCTCTACATAGCCTCCGGTCATTGCTCTGCACATCTACGAATCACACACCTCATGAACGCGTTTCATTATGCTCGACGTTCTTGTTCTGGGACTTGTCTGCCTTCTTGGCTAACTACGCCAGGTTCGGTCCTCCTGCAGCGATGCGATCGGTTATCTAAGTATCAACCGTTGGTGGAAGAAGTGGAACTTTTGAGTTGCAACCCTCATTACGCTCGTATTGCTCATCAAGATGGCAGAACGGAAAGTGTATCATTCCGCCGTTTAGCCCCAACAGTTCGAGAAACGACAACAGACCTTTGTGATCATCCTGACTCCGATACGAACAAATAGTAACATAGGTGGGGATATAAAAATCGATTCAATTATTCAGCATCACATGTATAGCACATTGACCCAATACCTAAGGTCAAGTCAAGGACATATCATGCGATCTATCCATTATTTTTGCCCAAATTCAGAACCTTGCAAAAGCAGTTTTGGTTGCTACCTGGAACAACAGAGTATAAACAGCATATTATTTTTACACAGCATTCCTTTCTGAATTTTTGCCTGCCTATTTGAAATACAAAAACATCTTCAGGCGAAAGCACTTCCAAACTTTGTGATCCGGAGCGAGTAAGAGTGCCTGTAGGTGGTGTTTGGAACACAGACATTGAATCGTCACAAGAACAGCCATGATGGTCAGGTGTATCCAGGAATTAACAAAATAAAGAAGTCAAAATTGAAAAATGACATTTTAACTATTTCCATACAATGTGTTTGAAAGGAAGATGATAATCAACTGTTAATTTGTAGAAACTCTGAGTTCAGGACCCATGAAGACGCACGCGTAATTCATTATGCAGATGGGTAATAGACCATAAAGACCTGAATTCCCGAATCCATCCATACAATCGATGGCCCAAAGTTCGTCCCAAACTGGTCAAAAACAGCCAACTGTAGATATCAAATTTTTATGGTAAACAAAGTGAAATACACCAGTCCACACGCAAAGTAAGCACAATGGTAGTTAAAGAAAAAGTCAATAAAGAAACTGGCGAAAATGTTGCGGTAAACTTCCTGTCGCACATGTGACGATTATTACGACGCACACCATGAAACCATCACCATGAAAACGCTATAGGGTAGACGCACGAAACTTGGTATGAAGCGGTGCAATGTGGTGAAACCGCCGATTTTCAATAGCATCCGAAGCGAGCGGTAGTTAGGTGGAACATGGCCATCGGGTTCTCGTATGTCATATTCGTGAGCGACATCGCAACCCAAGACTATCTGGCCTGAGCGTTTGAGTAGTTTATCGGCTGGCTCTGCGGTCAATGCGGCGGCCACCAGTCCAACGAGCTCAGGTGATTCGGCTGAAACGCGTGAAGACAAAAAGAAAAAGAAAACTATGTTGTAACTGGAAGCTTATTCCGAAAAATCTACTCTATGTTGAGTTGATATCAGGAACTCGACCAATGGGCAGACCGCACTTGCGGTACAAAGACGTTTGCAGAAGAAATATGAAAGCTCTTGGCATTGACCTTACTCTTGACCGTTCACATTGGATGCATTGTGTAAAGCGTCGTCTGGAAGCTGGGGAGGATACAGCTCGTGGCTGCTGAACGCAGATCACGCCCCCAGGCGTGCAACTGACGCCTTACAACGGAGTTCAGCCTAACGTTGCAAGCGCTGTGGGAGAGATTGTTCCTTCCGAATCGGACTGTTTACTCATTCGATTCATGCGATTGTGATGTACATCCATGGTCGACATCGACCGAAGGAGGCCAACAACTGGAAGCCAATGTTAGAATTGGCACTCAAGACCAAGTGTTGTGGTGTGTAGGTGGGGTAGAAATGAGCACCAAAATAATTGACAGATAAAGGCAACTTAAATGGTGCATGGAGCGGTCGCTTCTCAATAACGAAGATATCTGAAGCAAAGGCAACATATCACGGGCGATATCCAATGTTATCACCACTTCACAGAGAACATGACCCAACTTAAAGTGTGCGTTAGGAAAAGGTTGGTTTTGATAGATGTTGGTGGATGGGTAGACGCTGCGTTTCGTGTGTCAAGACCATCACGTATTAACTATGCGTGGGAACATGTGATTAAACTAGTTGGCCCTGCCAGTCATATCCAGCATTGGTTTCAAAGTTCACACATTAAACGCCGGTAAGTTGAAGGGTACATGCTGGCGGAAGATCGTTCTGGTTGTATTAGAAGAAGGCGACGTATTCGAAGGAGCGATATTTGGACTTGCTTCACTTCAATAACTGTTGCAGGCGAGATACAGCCTGGTTGCTCAGACCGAAATAGAAGATTGACTAAAGGGACCCCACCAGTAGCCTTCGGTTAAAAAGCCTGAACCACAAGGTAGTGGGTTGACATCTATCTATTAACCTTCCTGGTAGAAGTAGCTGTGTTGGCGTAGAAAGAACACCACCCAGTATAGCTCAAAGTGGCATGGAAATACACAAAGCATCACATCACGTCAAGGTCCAGTCTCAGCGCGATGGCAATGCCATGCCACATGAAAACCAGCGATATGACCGTATTGATATCGAGTTACGTATTCGCGGTATATACGCATTGCCTGAAGTTTCCAACCGAATTGTGTGTGTTCGCAACCAGTAGAAACGCATCAAGTCAAAGAGACCGCCTTATTTGCACTAGATAAAACGGCAAAAATAATGATGTTCTGCGGATGACCTCGGCTGTCGTGAGGCCACAAAATAAGCGGATCAAATCGCGCGCCGACCGCTAAGTACAGCCGCGCTCAAAACGTGAAATCGGCCGACCGAAACGGATTAGCATGTTCCGGTAGATTGAATCAAGCAAGCACATCGGGGCAACATGTAACGGCTAATTTCGTGGCTTCACGAAATAAATGATAATTGCATGAACTCGGACATCACAGCGTTATTGTGCTTGTTTAACGGCATTATTTTCTAAAGAAGCAGGGTTTTGTATTGTAGGGTCAAAATATTAGGTTTCGATCAACATTTCCAAGGATTAGCGAATACTACTTCCTGTGTTTTCGCGTTATATTCCGTACCGTTACGGTATTGTGCAACAAAAACACCACCAAAATTACGGCTTTCAAATAACGCTAGCCTCCTTGATTTGGACTATGTTGATGAGTTGCGCTGGTTTACTGACTCCCACGAAGCCAAGCTCGCAATCCGGGATGTATTTTGCACCTTCAGAATGCCGCATACATATTCTAGACATACATCTATCAAACTAGATGGCACTACTCAATAGCAGGCACTCGATCCTGCAGATCGTAAGAGGTCAAAGTTTCCGTACAGAAAAGGTGCATACATGAACTTCGTTTTGTTGTCCACAGCAGAACAAAAAAGTGGATAGCACTGAAGCTAGCAGCTTGGGTGCAGCATAAAGTCAACAATTCTTCTACTTCTTGGCAACATTTCTGTATGTTACGCAACAAAGTAACTGCACTTATTCGAGAGGATAAGGAAGCGCACCAATTGATGCTCCTGTCAAAAATGGAACGCAACCCTAAGTTACTATACAAAATAATGAACGCGAAAGCAAAAGTCAAACCAGGTATTTTTCCCATCCAGAATGGTGAAAAACTCACTGAAACGGCGTTGGAAACCGCAAATGCTCTGGCAATTTACTATTCTAAAGTGTTCGTGCCAAAGGTTTCAGTTGAACGTTCTGAGTATTCAATCGAAACAGGAATCGAAACATTGTGCGATATTTCAATAAATCGAGTGATTGTCGCAAGTCAATTGCTGAAACTAAATGTAAGAAAATCCCCAGCATTACACCGGATGTGCTCAGGTTCTGTCACCGTCAGCTTTGTGAACCGCTTTCCAGCCTGTTTAACTATTCGTTGCCTAAGGAAGTGGTACCAAAAGATTGGAAGTCCGGCGTGATAACACCTATCTTTAAATGCAGCTGCCGATCTGACGCTGCAAATTATCGTCCCGTCACACTTTTACCTGTTATTGCTATGGTCATGGAACGTATAGTCTCGAAAAGAATGGTTGCACACTTTGAATTGCAAAATTTGTTTTCGCCAGCACAGCATGGATTTCGATCTCATCGCTCTTGACTAACAAATCTTCTCCTCACGTTAGACGACTGGACGAAGAAGTTGGATAGAAGTTCTTGCATCCACGTCTGCTACCTAGACATTTTGAAAGCTTTTGACAGAGTCAATCATCTTCTTTTTCGAAAACTGATGCGTTCAGGAATATGTGAACCACTCCTCTCATGGTTATGCGACTATCTGTCAGATCGTAACGCCCGATTTAAAGTTAACGGAGTGTTATTCCATACGTTCAAAACCACCAGTGGAGTCCCACAAGGATCTGTGCTAGGCCCGCTCCTTTTTCTGTCATACATAAACGATTTACCCCACCCCATCATATCGTTCAAAATGGTCTTGTTCGCGGATGATATGAAAATTTGGACGTCAATTAGTTCTGCAGAGGATTGTGAGAAACTGCAAATGGATTTGGACAGCGTGTCGAATTGGGCGGCCATGAATGACATGCCATGCAACATACAGAATGTAAGATGCTCCATCTTGACAAGAATGTTCCTTGGACATTTCGATTGGGAACTCAAAACCTAACAGGGAGCTCGTTAGAAAAAGATCTTGGAGTGTGGATTAGCGGTGACCTGAAGGGCACAGTGCACTGCCAGAATATATATCGACGGCTCAACAGATTGTTAGGTATCCTTCGAAGAATATTTGGAAGATTCTCTCTGGTAACGTTACCAAGGATAATGAATGTCTACCTTCGCCCTACGATGGAGTATGCGGTAGAGGTTTGGGCTCCTTGGCTGCAAAAGATATTGCTCTCTTCGATAAAATCTATCATAGAGCAACAAAGTTAGTGATGGGTCTTCGCAATGTTCCGTATACCGAAAGATTGCGACGTCTGGGTCTATGTGACTTTACCCAAAGGAGGATACGACGCGATATTATTCTGACCAATAGAATTGTGTCTACCGAAGGACATCCACTGAAACACTTGATTGATGTATGTGATGGAAAAGTAACACGCGGACATACCTTAACCTTTTACGTTCCAAGTTCCCGTATTGATTATCGGTGCCATTTTCCGCCGTACGAGCTATATTTCTTTGGAATTCCCTACCCCAACATGCGGTGGACTCTCCTTATATATATATTATATGCCTGATCCAGGCAAAGGGCCGCATAGTCAGAGATTACACATGGGTTAAGATACTGTCAGGTTGCCCAGGGCTAGACAGATATGAGGAAGAAAAAAGAACAGGAAATGGTATTGAGACTCCAGCCTGTTTCAGCATGCAGCTCACTACCTCTGGCCAATCAATTTAGCACGATGTTAGCCGCACAGCACGAAGTACTGCATATTTACGCAGTAGAAAGAGTTAAACAACTATTTTGTATAAGGTGCATGCGATAAACCTGTTATCCAGATAAAAGGAAACTTACTAATATTCTGATCGGACACATCAAACAGCATCTTTTCATCGGGAAAATTTTCTTGAGCGCTGAGGAATTCTTCCGTGCGCACTAATCCCGGCCAAAGACAGAGGATGCAAATGTTCAATTTTTGTCTTTTAATCTCAATGGCCATATCGCTGGTCATGCGATCCAAAGCGGCTTTGCCTGTCAAAAGGATGAATGAGCCAATCATCAAGCCAGACCCACACGTGAATGTTTATGCGTACGGTAATCGAGCAGAACGGACCTGATCCGGACGAGATTCGAGATTCACGGTAAGGGAAGTAAACAGATGCACAACACCGTATGGTATACACGTAGTGCTTTCATATTAAAACCCACGTGGTTCAATTCAGTATAAATAAATAAATAAATAAGGAGGGAAATGTATGTTTGGGAAGATTGTTTTTCATGTGCATGAAGATTTTCATTAAACATAAAAGTTCCCAACTTTGCTTAAAAATAGGTTCGCTTGGTGACGAAACAATTTTTGAGAAAGCATACAAGGATTGGGCAAAAGTTTCAAAGATACGGGAGTGACGTATTTGACGGGCAACATTATGAATGCAAGTCGAAAGACTGGAACTTATTTGAGTTCCTGTAGGTTAGAATTAGCCAAACTCGAATGCGCCAGCGCTCGAGGGTACACAATCAGAGTTTAGAAAATCACCGCCCAAACAGTAGGTTATATATAACAATTTTGGACGCTTTATGATAAATCCTCTTATGTTGCACAATGTGGGAGGGTTTTCTAACGTGTAACATTTTTCACGTGCGGAAATTGAGACGCAGCTTGTTTTGAATTTACTACTGAGCAGATGCGTGTTTTCATCACTAAATAAGTCCATGAGAATAAATTTTGCATAAAGCATATTAAGGCACCTACCATAGAGTAAAGCAGAGTGTCGTAAGTTTCCGTGGGGCATTTTTCTTAATTTAGAAGACTGTTTGAACACACAAAAAAGACACTTGGAACCGAGAAACTACTGATCGCGTCTTCAATGTGAGCGCTCGAGTATGAACGATGATATAAAACCACGTGAACCACAGCTAGGAGTATGAAAAGCATGGTTACTAATGGGGATAGTGTTGTCCCAACCCAAAGCGGAGCTGATTGAAGATGATAGTGTGGTAATCGACAACGCCAATACACGGATCGAATCTAAATGTTGCCCCTTCCACAATGGATTTCCTGCTGTTCACTTTCAACGAGAGATTGTGGGATCAGCTTCCACAATGCATGAAAACGTGGAGGCGTTCCTCACGCTCATCTTCGAGGATAAATCAAACATTAAAGACTGCGTAAGAGAACGGCTTATTCGCGAGTAGGTTTAGGTTGGGGTAGCTTTGGTGTGTGTCTACAAGGAGCTGTTCAAAGCTATTTGTTCCGATTTATCGTCATCGACACGGGTGACAAATTGGAAGATCATTGACGGGAATTCCGACCTCAATCGGCCGTAGATATAACTCGATATTTTCCAAAGTTATGCCAAGATATAGTTAAAAATATTAACGACGTGGCGGCGCAAGACAGAATCAGCGAATAACAATGCACAAACCACTAATGTGGGGTGACTGACAACAATTTAAAAGCTTCTTCACGGATGGAGCACGTGCAGAATGTTGACTAGCCAAGATGGTTGAGACGAGAAGCGTGATCGGTTATCTAGCACGTAGCATGTGATTATGATACGGTGTGCATACCGCATACATGTTTGGTAAATTCCGAATGATGTCTGAATGAATGAATGAATGAATGAAAGCACAAGCCTGATCCAGGCAAAATGCCGCACAGTCAAAGACTGCACATGGGCGATATAACTGTCAGGTTGCCCAGGCCTAGACAGATACGAGAAATAAAATAGAATAGAAATGGTAGTGAGACTCCAGCGTGTTTCAGCATGCAGCTCACTACCGGTGGCCAATCAATTTAGCGCGGTGTTAGCGCTAAAGTTGAAACAAAACAAAGGTTTCAGTAAGTCAATATTGAGGTATAGTATTGTACACAATGACCCGTCAAGGCAATTTTCAGTATTAACAATAAGCAAAAATGAGTGTAAACAGCACGAAACCGGTCGTGGTGTGTTTGTGTGTGAGGGAAATACAGGCAAATGAGTTTTTTTAAATTCATCTTCCTGAAAAACAAAGAGAACGTTTTCTTTTTGGGCATTATATTTCAAGGATTAAATCATAAACACAAAATGGATTTGATCAACGTAATTAAACTGGTGTTGCTGCTGGCCAAATTATTAAAAGATCACGAATTAATGGTATTTGAGCGCGCTTTAATCTTTTATATACTAGTGCAAACTAAATAGAACTACACTAAAGGGCCTCCTGAAATGGCTCGAAACATATTCCAGTCAGGAGTATGTATGTATGTCTGAAAGCACAAGCAGGCAAAGTGCCGCACGTTGCAGGTTGCCCAGGCCTAGACAGATATGACAAAAGAAATGGTAGTGAGACTCCAGCGTGTTTCAGCATACAGCTCACTACCGGTGGCCAATCAATTTAGCCGCACAGCACAGAAATACTGCAAGATTTCACATCCGTGAAGTTGAGCTAATATAAAGAGCATACGACTCAAAAAGGTCATACTAGAGCAAAACCACAGCTGCAGTTGCCTTACATTGACCGCGCCAAATCGACTGGCAATCCAATGATTAACGTCCATCTTATGTGCAAACCTTATTATGCTGTGCAAATCGAGCAAGTATAGAAGATAGAGTTCATCAAAGTACGGGAAAACTAGTAATCTCTTTCGCATCGTTTGTACTGCCCAAACTTGAAGCAAGGTTGTAGTTTTCCACGGTGGCACAACGAATACGACGTTCGAGCTTCAATTGTACGGTCCCAGATCCCCATTACACCCAAGTGTAAAACGGTAACCTACAAATGGCTGGCCAAATAACCGCAGCAGCCGAACACACTGCCCAGTGGGAGAAATTATGTTAACTATAAGCGTCGTGTTAAAGAAAACGCAAATAAGTAGCATCCCCATGTTCATTCATTCATTCATTCAGTCCTCTCCGTGCCGGGTGGCACATGAGGCGAAGACAACTTCACGCCAGTGGTTCCGGTCTGTCGCTGCTTCCGTTGCCGTCTGAACCGTGAATCCTTGTGCATGTAGTTCGCGTTCCAACGTTCTGCGCCAAGTTTCCTTGGGCCGTCCCCTTTTCGTTTACCTTGCGGACGCCAGTGAATGGCTACCTTCGTATGCGAACTGGGATCCATCCTGCAGACATGACCGAACCACGGATCTGTTGTCATCGTTTCCGTAGCAATGTAGGTTTTACGGGATAGGGTTGCTAGCCCTAAGCCCAACCCCATGTGCCATGTGGCAATCTTTGTTGTTGCTTTCATCGACAGAAGATTCATCTGCTGACTGGCTTCCGGTGGGCTTTCACCAGTCTGCTTCATTTTTACCTCAGATGAGGTTTCTTCTCGATTCAAGCATGGAGATCTTACTTTGGTATGACAGGTTGCTTTGGTTTCAGTAGCGGTTTGAGGTTTTTACAGAGTGGGGTTGCTGACCCCGCGTCTAACCCTCCTCCTTTTGCAGACGGGCTTGGGACCGTCCTCGGCGGAGTATTGTGATTGTGTAATCCGCAGGAAGCGGAGGTTTGGAGTCAGGGTTTCCATCCCCTAGATGGACTGCCCTCCCAGGCTGCCGAGCTCCATCTACCCGAAGCGAACTGGTTTTGAGGCGCCAGTCACCCGCCTTCGCCCCTTCTCCTGTCAGTAGAAGCAGTTCCGCCACGAGCAGGCCAGGAGTTGGGCTTCGGTTGTCAGAGGCTATTTGAGACGCACGCCGTATGGGAGCATTTTGTAGGTAGCGGGAGCTTATCCCCACTACCACCCCCGGCTGTGACAGCCTTGGGATCAGTAGAAGAAAGTGGAGATGGGTTGGGCACACCTTGCGGAAACCTTATGATGACATCACGCGTCATGCTCTGGTATGGAACCCAATCGGGAAGAGACGGGTCGGACGCCCAAGGCTATCTTGGAAGCGCTCGTGTGAAGAGGAAATCCGCAAGTGTGGAGTTAACTGGAACGACATCAAACTAGCTCCTATGGACAGACCAAACTGGAGACAAGTTGCCGAGGCCCTACGTTCCTCCAGGAACTCAAGGGATTAAGTCAAGTCCATGTGCCATATGCTGCTGTTGTTTGTCACCTTCAATGTAAATAACAGGCACATGATCGTTTGATGCATAACAGCGTTTCGAATGGCTGAACAGACCTATTCGAGATGAACAATCTCTCTCGCAGCGCGCACGACGATAGACAGTACGCGGTGGATGGATGCCAATTGTGTGCCGAGAACAGCATCTGCTCGTTTGCAGCTTGAAGATGCCTCCCAAATGAGCAGTCAACAGCAAGTACTTCCCCACACGTAGGGCCAATATCATGCCTATGAGAATACCAAAAGCGTGAGGCATCTTCACTAAGCTCCCAGTTCATGTCACTCCAGTGAGGTAAATTGAGTGTCGTAAAAAAACACAAAGCGCTGCTCACCGCTGACCCAGGCTGAATTCTCGCCTCAGAACGAGGAACAGAATTGAGGTTAAAGGAAAACAGGGGCCGGGAACAACACGCAATTCGGATGTATGCGTAATGCAGTGAAGGTAAATTTAACAGTAATAACAGTACTCACCTACGCCGTACGCTGTGTTGAATAAATACCGTTTCCCACCCATCGAAGACACGTTTATAATCAGACCTGGATTCTGTGGGCCATCACTTGATTTCCGACACTCGGCCATCATACGTGTAGCCAAGGTCGAACAAACGTAGTGGTTTCGAAGGCCCACATTGTTCACATCGTCCCAAAAGGTACCCGGAGAACGGTCTGTGATATCGTAGAACGATTTCCCACGGTATTTGATTAACAAATTCACGGCAGAATACACGTTGTTCACCAGTACGTCTAAACGGCCACGCTGTTCACGGCGGATCCGCTCGAAAAGTTGTTGCACTTGAGTTTCATCGCTGTGATCCACTTGCACTGGAATGGGTTTCTAGTAAGAGAGAAAATCGAAGTATTTTTCAGGTTCAAGACTAGTTTGCAGGCGATGTGATGTGAAAGCACAAGCCTGATCCAGGCAAAGTGCCGCACAGTCAGAGACTGCACGTGGGCTAAGATACTGTCAGGTTGTCCAGGCCTAGACAGATATGACAAAAGAGAAAGAAAGAAAACAGGCGATGGGAGATCACGGCTAAGGCAGGAGTGGTACACCGAGCATCAAGGACATCTCGATGAGGATGACAATGATAATAGAGCATCACTGCAACATATGAATTTTCAAAAATGTGTCGAATCGCAAAAACACTGATTAATTGCATGAAAATATTAGTTTGTCAAGGAGTAAAAGCGTCTACTTTAACCTCTGTTAACACGATAACATCAGAGAATGAGAGGCTAATAAGCACCGTGGTTTTATTTGTATCAAGCGTTAACTGCGAAATCATGTTCGCAAATAATGTATGATCAAATATCATGGCTAGTGATGCCAGACTAACTCGATTATGGTTTCAATGTACAAGCGTTTGCCTACCAACCACCGACGCTTTGAGATTAAAGGAATCTGACTGTCTAATGTGGAATAGCAGCCTTGCACAAATAATACGTAGTAACCTCAATAGACAGTTCAGGTATGCAGTTACATCAATTCGAGCATACTTTCATCACAGTTGCGGACATGGTTCCCTATAATTGAGGGCATATAACAAACGTCATGGCCTTTAATATCATTATGAGCTACTCTGTCTGGAAAGTCTTTCATTGATGACTATCAGACAATATATGCCAACTTCAAACGTTTTCTGTTAACATGAGGACCACGAGACGCATAATAATACCTCAGTTCTCTTCACAAATTCCTGACGCTAAGCTTTTTCCGTAATGATGAGGCAAAAGAAAATAAACAGATGATGACGTGAAAAAGTTATTGATTAGTTATTGCATTTCATTAAATTGGATTAAAAACGCTAACGTTAACGTTGCCAAGGCCACGACTTTTTAGGTAATAAGGTTTTAAATAGTATCATTGATATTCAGAAGCACATCAAGCTGTGCTAAATGAGCCGTGTTTAGCGGATGCCGGACCACCGACTTCCAAAATTGATTCGTTTGGCGACGCCTTATCCCGACTGACATGTAACTCCGAGTGTCCAAACCACAGCATGGTACAGACGGACTCCGTCTTACGAGCAGGGGTCCGAGCGAACTGATAACGCAGTATTGAGAGTTACACTCGATAATGTATCTCAAAATCACGTTCAGTGGCATACGTACGTACGTATGTATTGATGTAAGCATGTGTCTTTGTGTATATGTATGTATGTATGTATGTATGTATGTATGTATGTATGTATGTATGTACGTACGTATGTATGTATGTATGACTTATAGTACAGACTTTGCAGCCAAAGGCTCCGGATGGCCCCTTAAGCCAACCACCTACTTAGGCTTGGGCAGCCGGGCAGTATCACGTCCCCAAACAACAATGAACATAAAGGTAAAATGACAGATGCCAAGCATTCACACTCTGTTGACACTGCTTTCAATGATATCATCATCATCATCAAAGACAGCAATACACCGGTAGCACGTACCGAATGCTTAACTGCCATACAACCATGAAAAAGTAAAATCCTAAAAGATGGGGAAGGGTGGAACTTAAATTGCTACGGCTTCTATAGAAGAGTAAGCACAAACAAACTGGGAAGAGGTGCCTACACCTCGAATGGAACATGCATTCAAACAAGTTTCGTGAACGAGTAGAGCAACATCAGCACGGCAGCTTCCTTGCGGCTTTCACTATCAGACTGGTTGCGTACCGTTTAAATTAGCAACGTTTAATGTACAGACTTTCGCAAACGTTGTACAACAGGCAGTCTTGGCTCGCCTCGATATCGATGTATGCCGTATCTCGGAAACGCGATTTGAAAGCGATTTCAGAAAATTGTCCCAATTCATCAGAACTACTGGAAGCGGGCGATCAGGCATCGGTGAGGCGACAGGTGGGGCAGATGGGTTGTCAGTTTTTAACATGCACAGTCGCATTGTGCGATGGACAAAAAATTTTGAGGCACAGTTTAATATGCCTTCTGTACCCCATGGTCGACCTCTCACGACGCTCCCATTCACCCAACGATTTCCAATGTACTCCGGGGCCTTAAGTGCCATAGGGCATCGGGTGCTGATGGCGGATTTGCATAAGTTTGCGAACTTCAAGCGCTGTTCACTGTTCGTCTGAGAAACGCGTTCTGACTTCTTGGGGAGAATCAGTAATTTTCCCTATTTTCAAAAAGGGTCAGCGCGAATCCTGTAAAAATAATCGGAGTATCAGCTTCATTTCAGTAGCTCACTGTTCCCTTGACATCCGAGCGGCATTCTATTCAATTGATCGGGAAAGTCTTTTGAACTGTCTGCCGAGACATGGAATGCCGGAGAAGTGTTTGGATCTTTAAATTCTTATACTGTCAAACCAAGGGCGGTGTTCAAGCGTAAAAACAGTTGTCGTCCTCATTCAATATATCCAGCAGTGCTGTCTTATCTCACCGTTCCTGTTTTAACTTCGTGATCGACAATGGTATGGTATGGTAGCACAAGCCTGATCCAGGCAAAGTGCTGCACAGCCAGAGACCGCACGTGGGCTAAGATACTGTCAGGTTGCCCAGGCCTAGACAGATATGAGGGGGGAAATAGAAATGGTAGTGAGACTCCAGCGTGTTTCAGCATGCAGCTCATTAACGTTGGCCAATCAATTTAGCACGATGTTAGCCGTACAGCACAGAAATCCTGCACGATTGCACACCTGTGATGGATGCAGGTGTTGAACGACGGTCGGGTGAGGGCTACCGATCGAAAATATGAGGATTACATCGCACTTCAGGTAAATGACCTACATATAATTCAACTTGCCACAGACCGCCTGGCACTTGAAGCTTCAAGGTAAGGCATGTGCTTTGCCCCCAACAAGTGTAAAACGCTTACCCAGGACTGGAGCGATTCTCTTTCAAATCTAACTCTGTGTGATACCAATCTTGAATTGATCGACAGCTGTTTACCTTCGCAGTTGTATCACTGCTGGGGCTTCTGTCGAGGACGAGATTTCACAAAGTGTTCGCAAAGCGAGTGTAGCGTTTGCTAAACTTCGCCATTTGTGGTATCGATGCGATGTTTCACTCAAGACTAAAGGTCGGGTGTAGAACGCAGTCGTGCGCGCTACGCTAATCTATGGCCCCGAAACCGTTCATCCGGACGGAAGATAACCGTCGGCATTCTCTTTTGACACCTGTTGCCTGCGTAGAAATTTTCGCGTTCGGTGGCAGCATTAAGTTGCACGGATGTGCAATCGTACAGTACATCCGTTCTGTGCTGCTAACACCGTGCTAAATTGATTGGCCAACGGTAGTGAGCTGCATGCGAAAACACGCTGAAGTCTCACTACCTTTTATACTTTTCCCCTCATATCTGTCTAGGCCTGGGCAACCTGACAGTATCCTAGCCCACGTGCAGTCCTTGACTGTGCGGCACTTTGCCTGGACCAGGCTTGTGATGTCTTACAGAAGTTGCAAATATAGATGTCTGCAAGCGGGTGTTAGGACCAGGAGGCCACGGACTGAGAGAAATGCTGATGCTTGCTCGCTTGAGACATGTTTTAAGAATTCCTCATCACTTTTTTGACCATACCGTGCCTTATTCGCAGAGCTTGGTAGAGGGTGGGATAAACCACCGGGTGGCGCGTTGGGATGAAGCAAATGACCTTAGCGTTAGGCTCATTGGGGCATATTCGTTTGTCTGGGTGGGTTACAAAAATCCATTTAATAGTTGGTTGGAAGCCTTCCGAGACATGGCGCCAGTGTATTTTATTGTGTCATAATTTTTATCTGATATTGTATTATACTTGAAAAAGTGGAAAAAATCACATAATCGTATGCAGTGAAACCACAAAAACAAGCTGTTTATGCGCACTTGCTTTTGTATATTCCGCTTGACCGTTTTCTTATTTACGTGGTTGCTTATCAGCTTTTCCTACTACATGTTGCTTGACACTTTGACTGGCTCCGGACCTGTGATCCATGATGATATAGATGATGTATGTATGCATACATTACAATGGACTGTATGACTGTATTGGTAAGAATGCACAAAATCTAAAGTCTGAATCCGTGCAAAGTGCCGCTAGTCTACCAGTTTGCGTGTAATTTCACGTAATCCAAGGCCGATAAAGCAGATAGTTGATGTGAAATTTAATACATAATGTTGATTCGAATAACGATTCATATTGCATCCAAAGTGATCCATATGAATTGTCTGGACAGGGGATCGATTTCGTTGCTTTGGTAAAAACACCGGAATCCTGCAGACGCTTTTAGATTAAGTAAGTATCTTCAATGCAAAAGTCGGCTTTGAGATAAGCGTAGCAAAAACCAAGGCATTTTCTTCTATTGGTGCGCCATGAGTCCAACAATCAAGTATCCAGGGATGTCCGATTTGATATGTTCCAGTTTACAAGTAACTTGATTAAACTATGTTTCGAAATAGCCAGACGAAAGATCAAGTTATGTTAAGTATTAATCGTGCATGTATTTCATTTTCGTTTATCTGTCTAGGCCTGGGCAACCTGACAGTATTCTAGCCCACGTGCAGTATCTGGCTGTGCGACACTTTGCCTGGATCAGGCTTGTGCTTTCATACCATATGTATTTCATTTTTACAGTTGAAAGACAACTTTGGCGCATCCCTGAAATCAGTCTTGAAACTAAAATACGTGTTTATCCATCAGCGACCCGCCCTGTACATTATGAATGTGAGACATGGCCACTGAGGGTACAGGGTATAAGATCTTTTGAAGTGTTCAACCATTGATGCTTTAGGATGATCTTGAGCGTCCGATATATTGACCGGGTCTCTAACACTGCGGTTCGAACGTGATGTGGTGAAATAACGCCGATCTTTATTTATATCACACGGCAAGAACCACAGTCGTTTTGCCACGTCCTCAGAAAGACTCTGCGCACACGAAACTTGTCATTGACATTAAGCCTTCATTTAATTGGCATAGGCGACTGGGTGAGCAAGATAAAATCTAACCGTCAACTGCGACTGAGAATGTAGACGCTCTGAGACTGCGTAACGTCTGTGGTGTTGCGATGTGGAAACGTGAGTGGATAACGATCGACGCGCATGGACTAGCGTAATTTGAGGCACCAAAGAAGCCGGCTAATACACTAGTGGTGTCAGCCGCACAAATTTAATAATAAACAGTGCTGGGATAGATAAGAAATAATATGCCTAAAGTGTATTGTTGAAAAAACGATACAGTGGTGAGGCGACATTACACAATAGTAATTAAACCATCGAGATTGACGGATTCATTTGCATGATATACTAATGCTCCACCACCACTAACCCTAGAAAAGTAATAAAACACCTATCTACCTATGCCTCCCAATGAACCCATATGAATACCTGTTCATCAGGCAGGGCGTTACCAAGTCACCAAAGTCACAAACGGTTGTTGTACACTCGGGCTTATCCGATTGTCCTACTTCATGTTGCTTGACACTTTGACAGGCTCCAGATCTGTGATCTATGATGATATAGATGATGCATGTATGCATGCATTACAATGGACTGTATTGGTAAGAATATGCCTAGAGTATTGTAGAACAAATGATACAGTGGTGAGGCGGTATGGTATGTATGAAAACACAAGCCTGATCCGGGCAAAGTGCCGCACAGTCAGAGACTGCACGTGGGCTGATATACTGTCAGGTTGCCCAGGCCTAGACAGATATGAGAAAACAAATAGAAAATAGAAAAGGAGGTTTTGTTTTGTTTGTGTTTGTACCGCCAAAGAGAGTGGTGAGGCGGCATTACACAATAGTGATTAAACCATCGAGATTGACTGATTCATTTGCCAGATATACTATTGCTCCACCACCAACAACCCTAGAAAAGTAATAAACACACCTATCTACTTATGTCTCCCCATGAAACCATATGTATATCAGGCAGAGCGCTACCAAGTCGCCAAAGTCACAAACGGCTGTTGTACACTCAGGCTACCTGGTTCAAATAGGAATGTCGAAGTAAGTGCCCTTAAAGGTGACGAAAACTGGTTACAGTGACGTGACTTACACCTCCTTTAGCAATAATCTCTGAAGCGGTTTCCTCCAATGAACCACCAATTTCATTTACTCTTGGCTTCATTGTACGACCAGTGATATATACAGTTGCGCCAAGTTCACCCAGGCCCAGTGCGATTCCTTTACCGATGCCTCTAGTTGCACCAGTAACAAGACATACATATTCTGGAAAATGCTTCATTTTGCTAAAAAAAGAAAACAGAAGTTCGGAATATCGTAATTTAAAAAAACTACATGAAAAAATGACAGTAGCAGTAATGGTACTTGGATAGTTCAGAAACTGTAGTAAGCATTACTAATGGTTTGCTATGATTATGACCGAAGCCTATTATTATTGCGTTGAATGGTTTACATACTCGCCAAGAATCGATGCAAGCCGGTAAAAATTATCGAATGGAGCTTGTACACGAAGAATAAATTACGATTTGTCATTCCACAGAAGCTCATTCTGTTTGAATTTTGTGATTGTTTGATTATCATCCAAATGAATAGGACTTTTCTTGAGATGTACACATCAGGCCATCAAAATAAACCACTAAACATGTAGAAATGTGGGGTGAAACTGTGTCATTCCGATAAACCGATACTGTGTCAGTGGCAAGCTTAATGCACAAATATGACGTAAAATATTCCCCCATCATACTGTAAGTTAACAAACACCCTTTTCGTAACAAAGGAAGCTTCTGGACGTTATGTTTGAGGAAAAGCTTTTAAAATTTATTAAGATACAGCAAAAATCTATTAGACGCACACTTTGCTGAGACACAAATCCTATTAGGAACAATCCATAGTTACCTTCTATGCAAAAGTTTTGGGGTCGAAATTTGAAAAACCTGATATCATATGGAGCAGTACTTCAGCAGGATATGACAGTATCTCAGCCCACGTGCAGTCTCTGATTGTGCGGAAGTTTGCCTGGATCAGGCTTGTGCTTTCACATCACATCACATCAGGATATGATCATTAGGTATTTTTAAATTTGACATATGGCCGCATAAGTTGATTGCAGTATCGCCTTGCTATTCTGGCTGTTAATTTGTCATTTTCTCCAAGAGTAATAACGATCTCTGCCCGTTGCAAAGATGTGTGCCAGAAATACGCTAGGAATTTGAGATCATCATTTTGATTCTAACAGAAACAAGAAGACCCGTTCGATAATTTGAACCGAATTAATAGTTTTTGAGACGGCGAGAAAGATAAAAATTCGGTTCAATGTTGCAAAATATTCATTTAGATGCTTTTTCGTCACACACACCCCACGACCGGTTTCGTGCTGTTTGCACTCATCAGGTAGGGACAGTAAAATCAGGATCCACATATGCTTGAAACAGTGGAGGAATGGTAAACAAGGAGCGCTTGAACATCTATAACCTCCAATTTGACGGCCGTGGGGCACATAGTCAAACGCCTTACTAAAGTCGATAAAAAACCTCCAATTTGACGGCCGTGGGGCACATAGTCAAACGCCTTACTAAAGTCGATAAAAAACAACATCAAATGATTGACCTAAATCAGACAAAACACACCGGCTTTCTCGCGCCTGAAACAAGTTACTTATGCATGAGCGATCTTTGGTAAATCCGTTGTTGTGGACACCAACGCACATACCCCGGGCAACCTGGCAGTATCTTAGCCCACGTGCAGTCTCTGACTGTGCAGCACTTTGCCTGGAGCAGGCTTGTGCTTTCATACCATACCATACCATGAAGGCTAATTTTTCAATAAATTGCAAATCTCGTTAGTTTCATTTAAAAATGAAAAAGTGCCACCCGGCAATGCACGAGAAAAAGAAAGAAAAAAGGTACGATATGAGTGGGAATTTTTTGTCCATTGTTCCACATGCAAGCAGGATGTCGGAGAATCGATTGACCAATATTTACAGAAACTAAAGAGACTTGCCAAAGATTGTGTATTTAAAACGGTCATAGCTGATGAGTATCGTGATGAAACAATTCGTGATTCATTTATCCGTGGACTATTATCAAACAATATTCGTCAGCATTTATTGGAACATGATCTTTGAGCCTTGACCATGCTTATACACATGCTCGAACCCTCGAGTCCGCGGAATCTCAATCTATGTCTTACGTTCATCCACACGTACCCACAAATGAGAGTTGTGCGGTACAGCCAAATCCAACGCATTCACTCGATCCAACGGTCACTCACAATTTATCAGCTGCCACGCCGAAATGCTTTTTCTGTGGCTATAATAAACATCCTAGACACAAATGTCCCGCAAAGGATGCCACATGCAAAAATTGTAACAAAGTTGGTCATTTTCAGCGCGTGTAAATCGGCTTCCGTAACGAAACACGTTGCTTCTATCCAATCTGACAGTTATTCACAGTCCCTAATGGCATCTATGCCCACATCTCTTTCACCTACTGTGATCAAAGTCTCAGTAAACGGTCTCCTCCTTAATGCTCTTATTGACACCGGTAGCTCAGAGAGTTATGTTGCTGCCGAAATTGCTTTTTCGAACCATTGGACTGTGTATCCATCGACGACAAATAACCATGGCGTCCACAAATCTGTCCAGCCAGACGTCAGGACATTGAATTTGTAAAAATTAAATATCTCAATACTTCTTACGATCATGTTAAACTATCGACCCTTCCTCAACTGTGCTCGGATGTTATCCTCGGCCATGATTTCTTGATGCAACACAAAGACGTGAGTATAGCGTTCGGCGGTCCGAAACCTACGCTTTGTCACTGTTCTCTAAAACCCGCTCGAGTCGAAGTACCAACCCTGTTCGGTACACTTTCATCTGATTGCCATCCCATCTCCACTAAATCTAGACGCTTCTCACCGTCTGATCAACGATTCATCCAAAATGAAATTTGAAGATTACTCGAGGATAAGATAATAGAAACTTCTTCATCTCTTCGGAGAGCCCAGGTATTGGTAACGTCGAATGAAAATCACAAGCGCAGAATGGTTGTTGACTACAGCCGCACCATCAATCGTTTTACACAATAGTCAATAGTTTATTGTGGAAATAAAAGCTACAAGCTTAATAGAATAACCACAGGATAGTTAACACATTGGGTCGGGAAAAATGTCCACAGTCCAGAGAGGAGAAAAGTAATTCGTATTGAGTGGGAAGTAAACGGTGTGGAGAGAGAAAAATGGTGCAGTATCACAGAGATCATAATAGCAAAATTATGATTAAAAATTGTGCAATGCGTTATAGAAATGAATGTCAATGCGTTCTTTAAAAATAGTGGGAGATGGGGCAGAAACGACAGAATGGGGCAGGGAATTCCAAGCACGAGTAATCCGAATGGCGAAGAATTGTCTCCGACAGTCCAGTCTACTGTGCCGATGCGCTAGCTTGAGAGGATGACCACGATTTCCAGAGGGCAGTGCCAATTCTAGCATTCGCCTACATGGGTGATTTTCATCCGTCAATATCCGATACGTAAGAATCAGATCGCCTCGGAGTTGACGGTAATCCGTTGAAAACAATCTCAGTGTTGTTAGACGTTCTTGGTAGCTGGCGAGGCCAAGCCCCTTGACAAGCTTGGTAAAACGTCTCTGTGGTTGTTCCAACGCGTGCTGGTCACGCTTCAACCATGGTTTCCAGACAGAAATA
Organism: Atriophallophorus winterbourni; assembly: GCA_013407085.1. Lineage (NCBI taxonomy): Eukaryota > Metazoa > Platyhelminthes > Trematoda > Plagiorchiida > Microphallidae > Atriophallophorus > Atriophallophorus winterbourni. The sequence continues at coordinate 57,511 of JACCGJ010000466.1, read as the reverse complement.
GCATATTCCAAGTGTGGCCTGACGTACGCCTGAAGAAGAAGCGGGAAGAGACGTGAATCGATGGTTCCGAATGCCCGCTTCAAGAGCCCAACGTTTCTATTAGCTACCGTTGAAGCACTTTTACACTGAGCAGAACAGCCCAAGTCATGTTGCACGATCACTCCGAGATCCTTTTCTTGCGTTGTGACAGTGAGGATCTTGCCACCTAGAATATACCTAGGGTCGCCAGGAAAGCGAACACGTAATGCGTGACATTTTTCAATGTTGAATGGTAAGCGATTGATCGTTGACCATTCATGCAATGAGTCTAGATCGGATTGCAGTTTTGACGTATCGTCAGACGAATCTATGGAGCGCCAGATCTTGATATCATCCGCAAATAGGAGAAACGGTGATTTCACGTATCCTCCAATGTCATTGATAAACAACAAAAATAGACGCGGGCAACGAACCGAACCCTGAGGTACTCCACACTGAATTGGGAACGGCTCTGAAAGGGTCTGTTTAACACACACGCGAAGAGTTCTCGAACGCAGGAATGCAGCTACCCAGGAAAGCAATACAGGTGGTAAACCGAATGACTGCAGCTTCTTCAGCATTATTACATGGTCAACGCGGTCGAAGGCTTTAGAGAAATCTAAGTAAATAACATCTACTCCTTCACCTTCATCAGCAGATTTGGTCCAGTAATCCCGAGCCAAAAGTAAGTTAGAGGTACATGAGTGTCCTCTACGAAATCCATGTTGTTCTGCAGCGATAATATTGAAGCCGTCCGCAAAAGCCATGATTTCGTCGGCAACTATTGCCTCCATCACCTTGGACAGCACTGGGAGGAGAGTGACTGGACGGTAATTGGCGGGATCACTGCGATTTCCACCCTTGAAGATTGGAGTGATGATACCTTCCTTCCAACCAGCAGGGACTTCAGAATTATCCATGAGTCGTTGAAAATACACCGCAAGCGGTTCGCTAAGTTGATCAGCAACTGCACGCAATGCTTTTGGCGTTATGCAATCGATACCCGGTGAGGAGTTGAGTCGAAGTCGCATGATTTTTTCTCGGACTCTGTGAGCAGAAAACATGGTGTAAGAGTTTAGAGGCAATGGGGACAAAAACAAAGGAAAGATTAGGGAGGGGTTTTGGAAAATGGGCATGTAATGAGATCTCAAGACTGCTGCTGCTTCCTTTGATGTAGACGTGGAGCCTGCACTACTACTAAGGGAGGGGATACCAGTCTGCACCTTCTGCCTTTTGTTGACAAATCTGTAGAGCATTTTGTTATTTTCCAGGAATCGAGCCGTAATTTTACTTTGGTGATCTAATTTATCCTGGCGCACTAGATCAGTGCAATGATTGCGTAATTTTCTATAATGCTCCCAATCCTTCGGCAGTTGTGACAACTTAAACGCAGTCCAGGCGGCATTTCTGCGGCACATCCATTTACGGGTTCTACTCCGGATGAGTGTGCCAGCATTTTTTGGGGGAACCGGTCTTGAAACTGAAGAAAGCTCCACTAATTGGTGCCATTTGGTAACAAAATTGCGCCAAGTTGAATCCGAGTCACCTTCTAGCATGAAGTCAAAGTTATTGGAGGCAACAACATTGTAGAGAGTATCGTAATTTGTAACCGTCCGCAGCCTGATGTCGTCTTGATCCGGGTAGTTAGCGTAACACACGAAGTCAAAAATCAGGACAACATGATCGCTTTTACCCAACGGAGGTTCACTCGAGACTTCCTCAATCATCAATACCTCGTTCGTCAGTAGGAGGTCTAGTAAAGATGGTGTGTCATTTCCGCTGTAACGTGTGGGTTCCGTCACGTGACTGTACAAAGGATGACTTTCTATCAGCTCATTTAACTTCCAAGCAAAAGTATCGTGTGCAGGTTCAACACGCAAACTGGGCGAATTGAAGTCTCCCATCAATAAGATATGACTGTTCTTCATTGATAAGGCGAACCGCAAAGAGAATAAAATACCGATATCAACAACAGGTTGGGCATTTGGTGGACGGTAGATTACAGCCAGTAAAGCAGAGTCTCTGTTTTTGAGCTGCAGACGGCAATAAAGCGAATCTATGGTTTGTAGACGAATATGAGACATTTCTGTACAGTGGAGCAAAGAATTATGGTACAGGAGAACTCCACCACCCTTGGTGGGACGATCTTTTCTAATGACAGTCATACCATCAAGCAAGATTTCGGCATCTGTAACGGATGGTGTTAACCAGGTCTCAGTTACAGCTATAACGTCGAAATGCCGAGCCGCATGTCGAGCACGAAGTTCAGGAAGTTTACTGAGCAGACCCTGGGCGTTGGTGTAGAAACACTTCAGGCTTTCGCGGTGTAGAGCGGGGTCTTCACAGTTATTGCGGTTGTTTATTGCGCCGATCCTGAAAGGACTGGAGGAGTTAAGTTTTTTGAGGCACAAACTATATCACCGATAGGACCACTTTGAAGTTTGCCACTTCGCGTTTTATCAAGGGCAGAACGGAGGCGGATCTCGGAAGGCGCAAAACGTTTGTGTTGATACCAACTTTGTAACGCATCGCTCACCGTGGATTCGGATTGGAGAGTCACTCTGAGTATACGGGGCCCTGAGCCCTTGTAGGTAGGTGAGGCAGGCAATCGTTTCAAACCAATAGTCAAAGTATCAGTTATTTTACTTTGTTGTTGTATGAAACGCCATTGTTCGCAGTCATGAATGATGTTTTTATTGGCATCCGCGTCATTTAGTTCCGGAACTCCAAGAATAAAGATGCTTTTCTTGTCGTTATCTTGTTTCCAATTGAAGCTCACTTCCTTCCTAGCTTGCCGTTCAATCCATGACACGTCCGGAAATATACGAATGGGTGAGGTTCCGTTGCGCAAGGTGTATGCAGAAAGCAAAACGGATTCAACATCTACCAAGGATTTAAGCGTGACGCGCAGCAGTCTAGGCTCGCCAATATGTACTGATTTCGGATGTCTGGACAAACGCACAATATTGTCAGCCTCTGAAGAAATTTTCAATGACTCACATACTGTCCGCCATTGTTGCGCATCTTGCGCTTGTCGAGTTTTGAAACAGGGTGAAGTCGCTTCCGGCACATTGGTGCATATCACGGTTAACGCCTCTATGTAACGGGAGCTTGCCTCCGGGGCTATTTTCTTCGCTGCTGTGAAATTCACATGAGTAGCAGAAGGACGCGTTGCATCCATCGCTGGGACTAATGGTAGCTTCGAGATATGGGGATCAGTTTGTACACGAGGTGACGCAGCAACCAATTCGGAGTAGCCAAGCTTGGTGGCAATCTTGGGGCGCATATCGTCCTTAGAAGAGTTAGGTGGTGATGAACAGGTCGTAAACTTCGTTTGGAGTAGTTTCACGCGTGCTTCAATTGAAGAGATGATTTCTTTCTGCTGGTCGAGCAAAGTAAGCAGAGAGCAGATAATCGGTTTTTTGGAACAGTGTACGCAAAACCATGGTAAGTTTGTGCGCTGTCGATGTTCTTTTAATTCTAACGTTGATAACCCGGAACAACGCGAGTGGAACCATGTGGAGCAACTACTACACTTAATTCCTTCAGTTACGGCTTTGGAGCAGTCTCCCTTGCCACAAATGTTAGCGTCCAAGTTTGTCAAGATTGACGTTCGTTTTTTGCTGGATTTATGCTCTACGTTTTTCGAAGGTTGGCTTTTACCCGTTGTCTTACATTCACCGAATTTTGGAGTAACTTTACCGTTAGAACGGAAGTTCGATTTCGATTAACTATCAACCATGATGACAATAAATAAATAATAAATAAATAAAAATCTGTAACGACAAAAAGATTCAACTTGCGCGCCAAGTCGATGCATATCCTTTACCACGCATTGACGAAATGATAGAAAAGATTGATGGTTACAAAATTTTCACCACTTTAGATCTTAAAAGTGCTTATCATCAGATGCCAATTCGTGACGAAGAAAAACAATATACGGCTTTTGAGGCTTGCGGTAACCTATATCAATTTTGTCGTATCCCTTTCAAGGTTACTAATGGTGTTGCCTGTTTTCAGCGGATCATTTGTTTTTCCTATGTTTTCGGCACATTTTCAATTCCCCAAATCTCTTGCCATGAGGACAGTGCAAAAACTGAATGGGCAGCGTAACGAAGCGTCATTTCTTTCGTATCTTTTGTATTTTGCGCCAATATTATCGTTTGCTTTCATATCGCACAACGTTGAAAAGAATGTCAAAGTCTTTCTTCGTTTCTTTTGTGAGTGAGAATGGTATGTTGGTTATTCTATTTTATATTATATTCATTCTCAATCCTTTTGTTTTGCCGAACTACACGCTGCGCTCGTCGGAGTTCGTTTCCCCATTGGCCGCCGCTTGTTGACAGCCATCGTCTTCCAGCCAACCGGCTGCGCATCCGCACAAGGACCTGTGTACCATCATTCAACGACCCAGCTGCGCATCAACCACAGGACTTGTCCACAACATTCTATTGTACTGCGTGACTTATCAGCTACGGCTGTGCATCATTTCATACACCTTTTTATTCCGACTTCCTTAGTTCTCATTTGGTGTGTGTGCTATCATCGTGCTTGTGGTGAACTGAAGCTTTACCTCAATCGCTACATAGGAATGATCGAAATTTCGCGCATTTCATATTGTGCTGCTAGTTCATGTAAACAGCAAATGCCTGTATTTTATACCGAGAACAAATTATAACAGATTGAATAAATTAAAAGAAAAGCTACACAATAGCTTTAAATTTTCTGTCTTCGTTTGGTTCATAACCGACTACATTCTAACTTATTTTGAGCCATGCAAAATACATACGTAGTTATTTCTACAGCTTTATGCTATGTATAATCTATATCTGTTAACTTAGACATTATCATTTTATTTTGAGTACCGATAGCACTATATTGATCTATCGATTTCTGTTTAACGTCATCATTCACGTTTAATTGATTTTCTGTTGGTTAACTCAGTTAACCTTATTCATTTGTTAAATAACATCTGTACATAGTCAACAAAAAATAATAGAAATATACTGCTTGTCCACGCTTGGTTTTCGTTCTTCCGTTGTTGCCTCATAGTCAGTGTTGTATGTGGATATGACAGGAACACACGCAGTCCAACGATCCATTCGAAAGCTCTTCATTTTACGTCCCCATGACAATCAAGGAAACCATGAGGTCAGGTAGCAGAGGTGGCACTTAGGTCTGGCATAAATACGAGCCGCTTAATCTACTTGACTGGTTGTTCGAGAAAGATACGTTTTCTGATCGACCCTGAAACAGAACTGAACGTAATCTAACCAACAAACTCAAAACGCAAAAATCACTCTTCATTGACTCTATGAGTGGCCAACGGTAAATAAATGAATTTTATTCTTGGAAATCCAAGGCATGTTAAACATGATCAATAATTTCCAAAAGCTTTGTACAATCAGATTATAGTATGTACATTTGCAAAAACAATTTGTTCAAGGTCATTTGTTTCAGCGGAATTTAACGTTCAATAAATATAAAGGTAACGGTATTTAAAGTTGTTTTCAGGTGATCGGTATGTGATTTGATATAGTACGAAAACACGGGTATTGCGAGGAAAAGTGTAGAATGTTTTCGGCAACACTGATGATACTCGAATCATCACATAAAGCCAACGATTAATCTTCATGTACCTCGGTCGACGACGAAACTTTCGATGGACATTTCAGTGTTGCCGAGGTCAAACACCCTATCCTGGGAGCCGATTCCCTTTCTTAATTTCATTTTTTAATCAACATGAGTACTCGAAAACTCATTGATGATGTCACAAAGCTGTTCATGATGATGAAAATGACAGAACATGCGCACATCTGGTGTGATGGCATCCGCACCTGGGGATTTACTTACATCTCGTTTGAGCAACTGGTGTGGAAGTAAGATCTACCGTAGTCAAAAGACGACGGTGGAGATGGTCCTGTCATGTCTGCAGGATGGATCCCAGTTCGCATACGAAGGTAGCCATTCACTGGCGTCCGCAAGGTAAACGAAAAAGGGGACGGCCCAAGGAAACTTGGCGCAGAACGTTGGAACGCGAACTACATACACAAGGATTCACGGTGCAGACGGCAACGGAAGCAGCGGCAGACCGGAACCACTGGCGTGAAGTTGTCTTCGCCTCATGTGCCACCCGGCACGGAGAGGACTGAGAGAGAGAGAGTTTGAGCAACTGACTTGCGACAAACTTAGGATTTATCACAATTTCGCACAATGTTTTGATTCATGAATTGACTGAATACTAACACCTTTCGCATGAACACTTCAGAGCAATAAATCGCGAGAACATTTGTGGTTCCAATGCGGTTTCAGTGAGTTTTTCACCATCCTGGAGGGTAAAAATACCTGGTTTTACTTTTGTTTCGCGTTTATGATTTTGTATAGTAACTTAGGGTTGCGGTCCACTTTTGACAGCAGCATCAATTGTTGCGCTTTCTTGTGCTCTCGAATAAGTAAAGATCCTTTTTTGCGTGACATTCGGAAATTTGGCCAAGAAGTAGAAATATTGCTGGCTTCATGCTGCATCCATGATGCTCGTTTCAGCGTTATCCGCTTTTTCTTCTGTTGCGAACAAAAAACGGAGTTCATATTTGGGTCTTTCAGGAACGATCTACGAGTTCTCTTCTAACTTCACTTCCGAAAATCTACAAGTTCGTTCAATTGAGAGTCAGGGCTTATGTGCTGACATTGTTGAATCTGCATGAGCGATTTACTCAGGGCCAATTTATCTACCAGAGTAACTATCCAGTTCAAAGCAAGCACTTGATGAGTCCTGCAAACATAGTCGAACACAAGTACTGAGCGGTCACTAAGACCCAGCTGAGCCTGGAATCCGATCGTTTAGACAGATTATTCTTCCGATGTTAACACCAAATTCAAGACTGACTGGCGGTCATAACCTATTTAATGAGTGCATCCGTTAATATGGATTTAAAAGGGACTGAATCGAGTACCTCCGTAAATCAGTATTCTAGTGTTTGTGGGGAGTGAACATCCCTGTGATGAAGGGTAGGCATGTTAAAATCACCCATAATAATTATTGTTGCTTTCTGAGAGCGAGCCAATTGCTGAATCACATAGTTCAACCTTTTGTTGTACGATTCGGTAGATGAAGGAGACATGTAGAATACATCAATCATGCGAACTTCACCAGACATCAGCGTTAAAGTAAACCAAATTGTATCCTCGGGGGTGAATTCTGTGTTAACTATCGGATGGCACTGGAGGCCATTATGATAATAAAGTACGACACCGCTACGTTCGTTTCCTATTTAATTCATATTAAGAATGAATATCTCCGTTTCAATCAATTGGCAAGAATACTATGTATTTTAATGGCAATAATGTCAGGTGAGTAGTGCGGGCTTATATAGGCCATCTCTGTTAATTTGTTCGGAAGGCTTGCGCATTTATATATAAACATCTTATAAAGTTTGTGGTATTTAAATCATAGAAGGTTATCCATGGACAGACTCAGTTAGACTCGGAATGGTCAGGTTTTTACCGCTATCGCATGATATTTAGTTTGAACCGAATTACTAGGCGTTGGTACTATCCTTTCGCTGGCTTCCGGCTATTATACCAGCCAAGCTCAACTTGACGTTTTTGGGTAGCTATTTTCTATTAGCTTTTCATTCACGTTTGATACTATCGGTCATTTCGGTTGTCAAGACGGTCAGCTTCAAAAGGCTAGGAACTTGCTCTTTATAGTTGGCAGACTGCAGTATCCTAAAGGCATTCACAAACATGGCTTCTTTATTACCCATTGTTTCGGATAGGTATTTCCGCTGTTTTTGATCGTGCTGGACTTTTCTTGAGAAGAAATGTCAGCAGCATCTTTTGGAGCGCCTAATAGTACAATAATTCTTGGATTATAACCCTCTATAGATTTCTTCGACGACTTTCGATACCACCAAGGTAGATCTGCATGGGGAGTACATGTAGAATCTAGATTACCTTTGAGAAGGTAAGGTGGTGAATTTGGTGAAATTTGATATGGGATATAACGCTTAGCATTAAAGACAAGTGAGTAAGACGTTGCTTAAGCTTAGGCGGTATTTAGGCAGAGTGATTCAATCCATTGGGAGTTCGTACAGAGAATACGCCCGGTTTGATTCTTGATCGATCATTTACTATCTTGTAGAGAAGCTTGAGATTTTTCAATTCTCTTAAGCAAGTTCCATTGGAAGAGCATGCGATCTTCTCTTACAAGAGTTGTGACGTGATTCCGTATCTTACAGAATCGCTTTCAAGTTGCTCTCGCACCGAAACACTAAAACACTTGCTGATTCTCTCCTGCGTTGCATGTTAGGATCGAGCAGGTCCAAATAATTCTTTAGCGCGAAACATCATTTCTGAAAGCAATTTGACTTTTTCTCGAGTATTCACTTTATATAATTACTGGTATTTAAGGTAATACACTCACTTAATCCTAAAATGACGGTGCTATCATCGTTGTCATGAAATCGATGAAATGAATTTACGATCCGATCATACCTGTTCGAAATTACATGAAAATCATCGTTCATTATTAAACATTACAATTTGTACCAGACCAAACGGTTAATGATGGCTTTCTTTTATTTCACAGATTCACTGATCTTTTTGAAAACTATGTGGATTTTTATTCGTTATTTTTACTAAGCTCTCCATATTTAATAGTTTATATAAGATGCTATTTACACGATCACTACTCCTCTTTTTTATCTTTTGCTAGCGAAAAATATGTAATTGTATCATTATATCACGCTTGTGTCCCAAATGCATTAGGCGGAACATATTTCACTATCACACATCAATCAACGTAACTTGTGTTGTTCCTAGATAAGACATCTTTAGACTTTGTCAAATCTACTCAATTGTATGCCAGGAGCAAACATGTGATTCTTGATATCGTAAACGAAGAATCAATGCGTCAAGTCAAATACATCACTCAACCAGGAAAAACTTGATTGCTCTTTAATGAAAGGGTAGTGATTTATTTGAATCGCGTTATAACGAAGGGTTGTATGTTTCACTTAAATAGAGAGGTCTCGGAATAGAATCAATTCCTTGTGTCCGGCTTCATTCCCTCCTTTAGTCCATAATTTAATAGGTAACATATTTTCTACGAAACGTACGGTTTCTTCCCGTCATCGTTTGATGTATGGAGTTTTTATAACATTGCTGATTACTCCCATATCGTAAGACACTCGAAAAGATATGTTTGTAAGTGTTGAACGCGCTTCTGTAGCATAACAACAGAAGAAATCTTGACAACCTATTAGCAACTCAGCTACAAAGTGATCTGAATTTCTCGTGCTCTGTTATTCTGCACGATTTAAGTAACCCTTTAGAAACTAGCGAGTGGAACAATTGTAAATTCAGCAGGGGAATAATTAGAAAATTGTCACAACATTTTTGTCCGTTCTATATAAAACTATATCGACTTGAATTGATTGTTCACATCAGGCTATTCTTAAATCCCTTGCGACTTTGAATAAGCATGCAAACAGCAAGTATTTCGCATTTAACTTGATTCAGAGTAAACTTCACTATGATTAGAAAGAATCAGCGAGGTTTTTTACATACACAAAATGGATAAAGCTTATATCTACACAAATATAGAAAAGTAAACAGTACTAGCTTTTTACAGTGTTTTAAAATAGAATATTACTCAACTTGGGAAAGTGATGCATTCTTGCGACCTGATCGAAGAGGACACAACAAGTAATAGATGATGGCATGATCAGAATCGCTACGGCTTAGGTTAACAACCTTAACATCACAATTACTAGACATATTGAGTAGTCTGTTTAAATGTTCCGAAGCAGCAATCGAGACTCTTTGGAAATATTTATAACTGCTTTCGGTGTTGTCTTACTGAAAAACGTGTATCCTCATTCCCCTATAGAACATATTTGAAATTGTGTGTTAAATCATAGACACCGTACACGTGTAAGATCCAGGGTGCCTGGAAATGATTTTGCGACTTGCAACTAGGATTTTTGATAGTCAGAAATCTGAAACTTATGAATTAGGAATCAAAGACTACAATCCGTTCTCATCGAAATGGTGATGGCTGCCAGAAGACCTAATACAAAAATTTAAAATCTTGAGTGGGTACGAGAGATATATTAATAATGGTTAATTGAAACATTGTGCATAGAAAATGTTCAAATGATTACTCAATTCAACTTCTTTAGCTGGTACCAGGATTCTGGTGAGTGAGCAATTGTTCAACAGACGTGTATTTAACCACTGAAATAAGCTTTCAAATGCCATAATAAATCTTCTAAACACAGTAACATTTGAAAGTTAATTAAATTATCCAAGAACGAAAATAAACAAATAAATATTAATACTTGTGTTATTTTTCGCGTTATTTCCACCAGCTATTCTAAAACCGACGTTTCCTCCATAGTTATTCTTGACTATGTAATTATTAATCTGTGTAGATAGTAAATAAGTAAATCCATTTCAAGCTGCTCAATCTGCTTTACTCAAGTGGACACCAATCGCTTTTGCAATACAAGAAATGCAAAAATGAATGTTTTAGTTTGTGCGTGGTGAGCTGCATCTATCAATATTCGTTAGTTACTATGAAGTTCACTATTACCACAAGTGAGTCCATTATTCTTAAGTATTTTTTATCGGTACATAACCCTCGTATTGCTATTTCGTTAGCTCATTTCCGAGGAATAACGACCAAACTTACATCCATTTTTAAATGGAATAATCCGTGATTACGAGATTGCTTGAATTCAGCGACTTTGATTCCCATTTTTGGTTTCCTCAGTTTCAAACTGTGTTCATCAATCATAGATTACATAGTTAGGATTCTCGTTACTATGAGGTTGTTGCCAACTTTCCTTCAAGAGTTACCAAAGAGGTCGCTGACATAATACTTAAAACAACTTTTATTTTTCCTTAAAATAAACTCAAGTGCGAGACAATTGTGAGTTTGGCATCATGGACCAATAGAATTTCAGGAATTCTATCAGTGCGATCAGCTGGGTGGTGGAACACCCTATCAAATCAGGCGACTGAAGACCATGTGGTGATAACAGAGACCTCAATAAGCTCACAGTGCCTGACAGGTATCCCATACCTCACATCCAGCATTTCTCCCTGAGCACCTGCAGCAAAATGATTTTTTCCAAAATCGATCTTGTTCGCGTCTACCGTCAAATCCCTGTAGCAGACGCCGACGTTTTGAAGACTGCTGTCACGACACCTTTCGGTCTATACGAGTTCCTTCGCATACCGTTTGGACACAGAAACGCCGCTCAAACTTTCCAGCGCTTCATCGACCACGTCATGCGAGGTCTATCATTCACCTTCGCCTACATCGATAACATTTTTGTCGCTAGTGAAATCCACGAACAGCAAATGGACTATCTTCGACTGGTTTTTCAGCGCCTTCAGGAATACAACGTCGTTATCAACCCGGAAAAATGCCAATTCGGCCGGCCAGCCCCAGAAATCCTGGGACATACAATCGAATCTCGTGGAATCACTGCCATTTCGCATAAAATCTCGGCGTTTGAAGACTACCCCACTTTAACGACTCTTCGTCAGCTACCTCGATTCATAGGATTCAAAAATTTCCAAGGCAGGTTCATACCAAACTGCGCGGGTAAATGCCGACCGTTAACCGATCTTTGGCGGGGAAATCCAAAAACGTTCAACATGACAACGAAAGCTATCGCTGCGTTTCAATCAGTTAAAGCATGCCTCAGCACGCTCACGTTCGCTGGCTCATATTTCCGCGGAGTGAAGCTCGTGCTAAAAACAGACGCTTCTCAAGTGGCTCTCGGTGCCGTTCTACAACAAGTTATTGACGACGAGTGCGCATCACTCTCTTTCTTTTCACGAAAGCTGCAACTAGCTCAAACGAGGAATAGTACCTTTAGCCGAGAACTATTTGCGATGTACCTTGCAGTAAAACACTTTCGACACATACTGAAGGACGTCAATTCACCATCCATACGGACCACAAGCCCTTGATCCACGGCTTTATTAAAAGAAAATATGTATACCTAAATTTCACAATCATTTTTAACATCGATAAAATTAGGTAAGATATTTAATATTAATTCAACTATAGATAATTCATACTTAAACGGCATTATATGCTTTTAGTTTTTTAGCTAGATGTTTTTAAAGATTTATATAACTTTTTTCTTGAGAATTTACTTTTCAGAATTGTTGAAATCCAACAAAATACACTCTCTCAATTCTTTAAATGATGATACCAATCATCTCTCCGAGACTCGATGAAGTGAATTCCTAATCCGCTTATTTGTATTTGGAATTGCATGCTGAACATCATTCATGAATAAACAACGCGATTCGAACCTGCCCAATTTGTAATTAACCCATTTCCTATATCTAAAACATTTTATGTTATTTTGAGAAAATATGATTTTTTATTAATTATTTGTTCAACAATCGATCCATTTATATTTTTTATGCAGTACTCTTTGTATGAATGTAATTCAACTATAATTTGTTGGTTGCTTACGCAAAAAGTTATTTAAGTTTGACCTTAACATTTGTAAAATCACTGTTTTATTTCATGTATTTGTTGATAAAAATAAATGACCATGCATTGCATGACTTGGTTTATCCAAGAATATACATTATTTTTATTAAGATCGCATGCAATTTAAAAGGAACTTGCTCACGAAAATCGTAAGGAATCCTAAGCTGCGTTTCAAAATAGTGAATGAGCGGTGAAGCGGTAAACCAGGCATCGTTTTCGTACATATCCTCAACGAACTGTCTTATTCTGCTCAAGATACCGGCGATGCCTCAGCAAGTTTAACGCACATTTCTTCAATCAAGTTTTGCAATATTTGCCACATTGTGATATATTTAGCGAAACAACCGTCAACAAAAACATCGTTAGGCATGAACATTGTAAACCAAACGAAAAGAAGTCCCCTGGCACAGAAGAAATTACCCCCGCCATACTTCTCAGGTGTGGAAATTCTCAGACTGCTGACGTTCCTGTTCAATTTTCGCCTACATGGAGGCAAACTACCATCAAAATGGAAAGCAGAGACAATTACTCCTTTATATAGTGGTGGTAGCTGTTCACATACAGCAAACTATAGACCGGTAACGCTACTTCTGTTAATATCTAGATTAATAAAGCGCATTGTGACAACATTCAGAAAATCAAAATATTTTGACCGTTTTCTAAGAGAAATCGTTACTTTTTATCTAACGTTCTTACTACTTTCGAGGATTGGACCAAGGCATTCGACGAAGTTGTAGCTGTACATGCTTGCTACATCGATATATTCAAATCGTTAAAATCAACCGTTACATTTTATTGAAAAAGCTTGAATCATACGGAATAAATGGAATGTTACTGAATTCATTGAGAGACACGTCCATGTTATAGTAATAATAATAATTTATTCTTGGTGAACCAAGGCATGAAAAACATGTTCAAGTTTTCAGAATGTGTGCAGCAAAATAATTGAATTAAATGAGTGGCGGAACTTTCAAATCCAGAAATGATTTTTTCGTTAAAAATTGAGAATGGTAGGCTACATGGGTAGGCAAATTTTATAAAATATTCATGAATAATGAAATTTTATTCAGATACAGTATCCAGACGAGAGAATAATAATAGTTCAAGACGATGAGAAGAACAAATGCACGAAAAAATAAAGCAAAGGATTATATTGTCATGCTGTAGAAGGATGATTAAACAGCATCAATATAAAATGTGAAATTGTTTTAAATCAGAGAGTGGGTATTGAAAAATAGGAACTGAAGAAAAGGGGTCGAATGAAGTTGCGTTTATTTGGTACCGGGCAAAAGGTTGGGCACTTGGGTAGAAGGATAAACTGCCAATACTTCTAGGTCATTAAATGCAAGATTAGTTCGCCGATTGAATTAAATACGTCACGCTAAGGGACACGCTGACATCGGACGGCACTGGTGAACTCTTGAAGACAGTAAAATTGCGAGTTCGTAGGTAGATTTACTGGAATATGAGGAAACATTCTCTTTACCAACAAGGTGAAAGGTTATTAAGCTGAAATTTGCGAAAAAACAGTGAAGCACAGTTATGAAAAGATAATACAGTTATGTTGACATTCAGGTACTTCAGGAAACCTGACACTAATGCACAATTTTAAATAGATAATCGTTAAAGTATTATTTCAATGATTAGAAATTTTGAAGGGTAAATGTGTTTACCCAAGACATCAAGGTATAAAAATGATAATAATTATTATTTGAAGTTAAAGAGAGGGCAATAATACACTAAATGAGGTATAATAAGTATAGACAAATGTGATACAAGTCCCAGCCTTTGGTAAGGAATTCTTAGACCCTAGGTAACCTGATACTATAGCAGAGTTATAAATGGATAATCACATAAATAAATTTTTAGAAGTTTCGAAGTTTTTTAGAGAAATATGTTTACGATAGAAACCTGAATTGAGACAATAAAAGTTGCTATAATACGCCTTAATTTTAAATGAATAAATAAACTTCATTCTTGGAAATCCAAGGCATGTTGACCATGATCAATAATTTCCAAGAGGTTTGTACACTAAGATTGCAGTATGTCCATTTGCACAAACAATTTACAAAGTCATTTCTACAGTGGAATTTAACGTTCAATAAATCTAAAAGTAAAAAGCATTTGGAAGTTCCTTTCAGATAATCTGTAGGTGATCTAATATAGTTCATAAACACAGGTATTGCGAGAAAAAGTCAATGAATGATCCCGACATCACTGATGTTTAAGTGATAAGGTCCATTGAGGATGCGTGAAGAATCTCTATTGATGATGTTCCAAACGTTTTTATTTTGATTGTTTAAAATATATATATCTTTCCAGAATATGAACAGTTTTTCTGTCCGCTAGGCGAAGGTAATTTATTCCACTTAGTTGAGGTGTGGGGGTCAGTTTCATTTGTGTGCGGATTGAGAATTATGCAGTGAAGAAAATACTCGAAAGCGAGAAAATGTTGTTTCGAACGTTATGAAAATTTATTTAATATCATTACCCAGGAAAGCCATCATTATTTAAAGGATGAGGTAAAACATATAAGTTAAGAAGATTGGGAATTTTTTCTATTGTAAGAAATGAAGCCAGATGTGATTTGAATTCATTTAAAGATGAACTGAGTCTTATATATTTTGGAAAAAGATTTCACAGTTTATCATATTTAGTCAAGAAGAAATTGTGCCTCAATTTAGTACGAAACCTTGTTAATTTAATAAGTTTTTTACTGTTTCTCAAGCCATACTTAAAATCATGCCGTATATGAAGATTCGAACTTATTTCTATATTATCCGTTGACAGTATGTGATTATGCTTGAGTCTGCGAAACAATAAGGGATCGAGGTTCAATTGTATACATCTTTACCTGTAAGTTTGTTTGGTGGTATAACCGATGATGGATTTTAAGAAAGTACGTTGTATCTTTTCTAAAACCATGCCATCGGATTTATTTAAACTGGTATATATTATGTTACATTAGTCTAGGATCGGAATGGTGAATATTTTAAACATTTTTATTTTACAATGAGCTAAAAATATATATCTGTGTATAATATTCATACTTTGTCTGGCTTTAGTAATGAGGTGGTGTGTCTGTTCGTTGAAAGTGAGTGATGCAGAATATCGAAATCCTAAATCACGCGTGCTGTTAATCATTTAATTGCATGATCATGCATGTCATGACTTGGTGTATCCAAGAATATACATTATTATTGTTATTTTTAAGAAGTATTCAGTTACTTTGTATCGTGCATCTTATAGGCATAAAATTTGATTTTGTTCTCAAGAACGTTAGACCGTTATTTGTCGTCCAATCTGCAAGTGCTGCTAAATCATTGTTTAGTCGAGCAATATAAGTTTGTGCTTGATTAGCTGGGAAAGTGATAACGACTCTCATGTCATCAGCGAATAAGAACAGTTTGCTATGTAAAATGACGTTATGTATGTCATTTATATATAAGAAACAGTAAAGGGCCTAATACGCTAACTTGAATCACCCCACTGAGAATAGGTAGGCTGCGAGATCTATGGCTATTTAAGAGAGGTTTTAGTGGATAGCGAGTAATAATACTGTTATTTTAATAGTCACCACAAGTTACAATAAGTACAGTAAGTATATTACGAGTCCCAGACTTTTATGCAACATGTCTATACCCTAATTAAACTGACACTTGAAAGGACCATGTATTTCGAACATTGTGAACAGTTCTATGCGTGCGCCAATGTTCTTATTACTTACAAATGGTTCAACAATCAGGAATACCATGACAAAATATACTGTCTATAGATGTGTTTATTTTGATAATTTCGCATAGCGATGGAGCAGTGAGAGATTCTAAGAGTGCTTTAAAATTTCCTGTATATGTTTACATGCGAAAATGAAGCGAAAGAGAATTCTAAAGATGTGCATACGTAATTAAAAAGAAGTTCTGTCAAAGTTTAGTGCGAGTAAGGGGAATATACAATAGCCTCATTCGGTTACGTCGTACATAACGGATGCATTCTTGAAAACCCATTGTAGACCTGAGCTTAACTTAGTGCTCTGTAATGATTCGTAAGAAAAGAGAAGATTACGCGAATTTTACGTAACCATAGCGGCTCTATGTCTAGTAGATTGCATCTTACTTGATAAGATGAAGTATTAGATTAAACTAACATGATTTTGCTAATTCTGCGTTAAAGGCTTTCTAAGAGTATACAGTCACGCCTAGCAATGTGAGAGTAGACTATATTAGACTAGTCAGGAAGCTGTAATACTTTCATTTTATGAAGACTCAGTCTACTTTCACGAAGGAGGAGTTTTTGATTGATCAAACCAAAATTCTGCCTACATGTTGATATGAGAAATCTTATTTGTTCGTTGAAATTAAGAGATGAAGAATATCTAAATCCTAGGTCTTCGATTTCGATGGAGGACGCGATTGGTGAAATGTTGAGAATAATAATACCAGGGGGTATTGAGCAGCGTATACCCATGGATTGAGATGTCAGAACAGAGAATTTGAAAACCCATTGTAAGCCCCAACTTGAAAGGGTTGAAAGATCATCGTTGAGTGAGTCTATACACCGTGATATCTCTATGGCTAGAAAAACTAAAACAAGTTTAATATCATACGCAAAGATAAAAAGCGTTGAGTTTTCTTTACAAAGTCTTGCACATCATTACCATATATAAGAAAAGGAGGGGACATTGTACGCTACCCTGAATGACATTACTTGGTATAGTTTGTATTCCAGAGGATACGCCGTTAACGAAAACGGAGAAGGTACGATATAAAGAAAGATATGAACGGAACCAATTAAATAAGGGTCCGGAAATACCAAGTGATGATAATTTTCGGAGAAGAAGAGAATGAGGAATCCTATCAAATGTTTTGGTTATGTCTAAGAAAACTGTCATTACAGCTAATCTTTGATCTATGGAGGCGGTTACATAGTCCAAATATCCCAGCTGACAGGTAATGTAGAAATACTGATTCCATGTCGGAATGGAGAGAAAGCGTTTGGGCCCAAGTAAGCTATTAATGCATTCTTGATCAAATTTTCTAATAGCCCAGAGAGAAAAGGTGTGTGATTAATTAGGCGATAATTAGTGATGATGTGCGAATCCCCTGTTTCAAGGCGAGGTATAATGACAGAATGTTGCCATTCGATGGGTAATATGCCAGATTTAACAGAGAGATTGAAGATGTTTGATAAAATAAAGGTATATCATCCATATTCACTTGCAAGATTGCTGAAACAAAGCTTACAATATCAGGCTTCTAAGAAGCGTTGCTTCGCCGCACATTGCATTAACTTCATGTAAACTAAAGGAGATTGGATCAATACACATTGAATTATTATTTCGATGTGGGAGTATAGGGTATTTGTTGGTAATAAATGGCTGAATAAAATAGTTTGAAAATTGCTTAATTATTGCTGAAGAGTCTGATGTAGATGATTTTTTTATCATCATGGTAGAACACAAGTGTAGAAATATTCATATCGAGATCTCGTTAAAGTATTCAGAGACTTGGTCTACAAAGCACTGTTCAGTGCCATTCTTTCTTGGTTCTTGATGAACTGCAATTTCATTTTTATAAAATAGCTTAGAAGTTCCTTGAGATGTAAAACTCAATAAAAGTCTATTTTGTGGTTTACAAAAGCAGAAAGAC
This sequence comes from Atriophallophorus winterbourni, assembly GCA_013407085.1. NCBI lineage: Eukaryota > Metazoa > Platyhelminthes > Trematoda > Plagiorchiida > Microphallidae > Atriophallophorus > Atriophallophorus winterbourni. The sequence continues at coordinate 39,322 of JACCGJ010000466.1, read as the reverse complement.
GGGCTATTTTTTCAAGAAATTTAATTTAATTTAGTTTAATATGTTTAGTCTTTCGATAATTTGATGCAATTACAAGACATCTAGAAAAGATCTTATGAAATATGGAAGAGATAAGATTAAAATCTGAAAATATATAGAAGTCAGTCCCATCAGAATTTCTAATTACAGTCGAAAACATTGTCCGATCAACAAAATGACAGTCATTAGCTGTGTTGATGGATGTCCGATTCTCACAAAGATGAAGTTTCCACGTAACCATTTTATGATCACAAGCAGGAAGGTGTGTTATGACTTGCACAGTACTAGGATTATGACCCAATGTGAAAATAAGGTCTAGAAGGTTTGAATGCCTTGTAGATATATTTACTGCTTCGGTTTAACATAGTAGGTTGATTGCTTTGGAAAAAGAGGATAATTTTGCAGAAAGATGGGGGAGTTCAGCATGTATAAGTCATGTTAAAATCACCAGCTATAATTTTTTAAAAGGGCTCAGAGAAACTTCAATAAAAGCATTTTTGTTTGTTTGGGGTGAACTAAAATTTTGAGGTTTGGGAAAATATAAGGAAAGTTAAAGTTCCTATTTAATCTAAGGTGTTTTGGCTTGTCACTATTTTGCGTGGAGTGAGGTTAGGACCACGATGCAGAAGGATTGAGAGAACCGTAACGTGAAGGACCATAATGATTGAAGATGGAATCGTGCATAGGTAATTGGTGATACGTTTTTATAGAATAACTAGAATTACTGTTTCTAAAAGAGTCATTCATATGTGGATAGTGCCTGACGGTTTGCTGAGAAGTGTGGCTATTGCTCTAATGTTTGAAGTTTACATGTTTTTATCCTTAATATTTGGTCGAGTGGTAGTTTGTGGTTTAGCGGTGAACTGGGGTGCAACAGGTGATCCTGTGTCTAAACTGATAGTTACATTTTCAGTTAGTACACCTATGTCAGCCGGGTCAGAAATCTTGTTGGTACAAGATAGAGATTGAGTGTTTTCTGTCACCGGCGTGGAAATTTTGCGGAGAATTTACGATGTAGATGTGTGTTGTCAAGTTTAAGCAATACATTCGAGAATCTTGGAACAGAAGCTAGAACGTGCTTATTTTTTAGGATATGAGAAGCATCATCCTCGTTATTAAATTTATTAAGTATGGTGAATGTTAGGATGTTCGCGTTGGAAACACCCTCTCTAGAAGAGTTGAGTTACGCAACGCTCGATGCTTGGACATTTTTATTCTTGGTATATATGAATTACGTGATGAAGGATACTGGGCTTAATTTCATACTGTTTGCGGATGATATTAAAACAGGAGAAAGTGTTAGGACGTTTAACTATTGTATGGTAAAATAGTTGCCTTTTAATCCTGCGAAATGTATAATAGTGCTGCTTGGCAAATCTCTGCACAACACCTGTCAGCTTGGTGCGCCAGATCTCGTCTGAACTACTGTTGAAAAGAATCTAGGTGTCCGGATGTAGTGTAACCTGAAGCGTCAACATCATTGCTGAATTGTAATTCAAAGTAATTCAAAGTAATTCAAAGTTTCAATGGTCCAAAAAGTAAATACTTTACAGTAACCACAGATTAAAAATAAGGGGAATTCATAAAAACAACACAAATGTTTCATACACATGGAAAGTCAGCACGTGTATTCAGGTGCAAGGTTGGGTTTGGTCAACATATACTTGTCAAGTTTAGCCTTGAACATGTTCAGGCTTGTTGCGCAAATGATATGTGGGGGCAGGGAGTTCCATAGAAAACAGACTCTGACAGCAAAGAAAAACCTTCGACAATTTGATCTGGAGTGTGGAATAATTAACTTGTATCCATGCGATCTGCTACCACGTGCTTCTTGCCGATGAAACAGGTGTTCGAGTGGGTGATCCACTGTATGCAGAATATTGAAAAGCAGGATCAAGTCACCCCTGAGACGACGGTACGAAAAGTCAAAGAGGTTTAGTGTTGCAATCCGCTCCTCGTACGGCCTGTTGTATAGCACGGACACCAGTTTTGTAGCGCGGTGGTATACCCGTTGCAGCAAGGTCATGTCCTTTTGTAAACATGGGGACCATGCTTGAACAGCATACTCCATTGTTGGTCTGATATAAGTGTTAATTATACGTGGGAGTATCTGCTTTGAAAAACGACCAAAGATCCTTATGAGCAATGCTAAGATTTGGCAGGACTTTTATATACAACAGAACAGTGCCGTGAAGACTTCAGGTTACTGCTAATCCACACGCCCATGTCTTTCTCTTCAGTAACCCATGAAAGTTGCTGAGATCCCAGAGAGTATGTGAATTCGAATGATTTACCGACGTTCAACATTTTACATTTTCGGATGTTGAATGGTAAGCAGTTCCGCAAGGACCAATTATGAAGTGCTTCGAGATCTTTTTGGAGAATTAAGCAATCTTCTATGGTGCGTATGCTAGTCCAGACTTTGATGTCATCCGCAAATAAAATGATTTTTCTGCGTACGATTTCAGGTATATCATTCGCGTACACAAGGAAGAGTATTGGCCCCAAGAAAGAGCCTCGAGCTACGCCACTTGTAACTTCTACTGGGCTTGATAGTGCCCCATCAACTCTAACCCTTATAACACTACCAGTCAATTAGTCCTTTATCCAGGCCAATAATCTGCCGTGTGTAATAAATCCTGCATTATCTTGGGTCTGCTTAAGAGGATATTCAAATGTTTCACGTAAGAAACTTTACCCCGGGTAATTAACGCATACGTACCTTCTGTTATGGAATTTTCAATCCAAGTCTGGGGACCATGGCTGATAAAGTACATTAAACTACTAAACAGGATTTATCACCCTGTGAATAAGTTGGTCTCCCGTTACAAAAATTCGCCTTTCTAAGTGCGAATGTCCAAAAATTGACCTACATGATTTTACACGACGAATATGGAGTGACCTTATGCTGACATTCAAAATATTGCAAAGCGACAATTATCCTCCCAAACATTTCTTGAAACTCGAGGAACTTACTCTGACACTCGGACATTCAAAGGCTTTAAGCATCCCACATACTTGACGGGAAATTCGTCAGAGATTTTTCGCAGTCAGTATTTGTTAAACGTGGAACATTTTGCCTGAAGAAACCATTTTTCTCAAAATCAGTTTATGTTTTCGTTTTAGAGCACCATGAAAACATGTCGAGTCATGGAGTATGTGACGGTCCAATTGATTCTTGAAAGTGTTCACATATTTTTACTCTGTATATCTCATCACGCAGTGGTTTTTGCTATGCTTATTGCTTTTTCTACCATACAAATTTCTGAATTTTGAGTTATGAGTTATGAGCTAAGCTTTTTAATACAATGGGTGAACTCTCTACAATGGCTAAATATCTAATGACTTCCCGTACATATTCTAGGAATCAATACATTTCTCTCGTTTTATTTAAAACTCTACCCATTCTGGTTTCTGTTAATAACGTTGACGATTCAAAGAAAATGGTACTCGCTGCATAAAATCACTCAAAGTAGAAAGGAAAATTCAAAGCATATTATTCTGTTCTTGGTACAGTAAACGCCAAATAACGAAATAAGTATTGTAAAACGAAGAAATACACAAAATTGGAATCGCGACACATATCAACACACATTCACAGAATGATTCCTATTCATGTGATCAAAGCGTATACGGAAGTAGAATTTATTTTGTAGACTTTATTGGTATCAATAATCGATTCTAGGCGTTTACTGTCGTTAGGTTAATGGGTACCAAATAATGGCAACGGTTTGAATAATTTCAATTAGCGTTGAGTTCTTAAATATCTAAGCTTTGGTAAATTTGTTTCATACAGCAAAGAATGATATTATACGAATGAATCGACGAGTTATTTCAATTTCTTTACGCCTAATAATGGATATCGCTAAAAACCGCATCTTTCATAATCCACAACCGGAGTTGCAAAATTAGAGAAATAATAAATAAAAACCACATTTTAAAGCGAATAATTTAAAGCATTCATATAGCAAGTAAGAAGTTCAATCACGGAATCACTTAGTGATTACTTGTCATGTACTCAAAACACATTGCATCGGGCATCCATAATTGTCGAAGATTTCAAATAGACAAAAAAGAAAAAAAACGTTTTGGCAGTGGTGGGTGCTTCTTTGCAGCTTTCCATCAAAAGAAATTCTGAACGCTTGATAACTTGTTAGCCACTTACCGTCCTGTGCAAACTCAACTGAACTAAACTATTTTGTTTTAACCGAATATTAACAGTAAATAATTTGAAGGCACTAATTTGTATTCTATTTATGTGAAAAGAGGAAGCGTAAATTTTTAAAATATTTCAGAAAATATTTAGAATGTTTTTGTCATTTTTCACGTCAGTCATATTAATTTTGTTCCTTCGTCTTACTTCCGCCTTCAATCCATGGGCTGGATGTCCCGAGGATAAGGATGATGATCCTGGTAAACTATTCTTCGATTTATTTTTCGAAAGATTGCCCGGATGGATGGTTTGGTTTTCATTTGAACTGTTATACGTTTGTTACTACACCACTGCAGTATGCTGCCGCCAAACAAAGCTGTGAAGTAAATAAGTTGCTATTTTTACCTGTAGAAACTTGGTGCTTTATTGCTACGAATCGATACAATTGAACAACATAATTTCATTTCGCAAAAATTAGAAAGTATTTCAATAACAAGATCGTAAGTCATATATTTTCAAATCGATTTCTCTAAGTATGCGATGGTATACAGCAGGAATAATGCGACCCGATTCTTTCGGAGAATTTATGTGGGATGGTCATCCAACAAACTTTCAACAGATTGGTACAGAATTGTTACCAATTTGGATAGACGCGCTCCCGAAACCCCAAGATAGACCTACGTTTCCTGAAAATAGGACTAGAATAGTATATGGGTCCGACGGCTCTCGCTGGGGATGGTATATTGATACGGCCACTGTTGAACGGAATTATATTTGCCAAGCACCCAAATTTATATCAAACCAATTGAAAGCAACTGCAAAATCACTTTCTTATGGTTCACCAGTGAACATTTCACTTAAAAGAGGACCGTGCTTTTTAAATCATCCAGTGGATGTATTGTAAGTTTCAGCAACTCTAATTTATTTTTCAGATATATCAAGACCTTAAGTTCCGAGAAATATGCTCAACTCAAATGTGAAGCAAATGGAAATCCTCAACCAACATTCAATTGGTATACGGTCAGCATCGAGAGTAGGACTGATTCCTCTGGGGTTACCACAACATGGTTACGTCGTACGCTAATAAATCCAACACTTGATTCCTCTGGACGTATCTCAATCAGTGCTGGCTCTCTTGTTATTCATTATCCCGACTCAGCCACCGATTCACAGCTTTTTCAATGCGAGGCCACTAATGCTTATGGCAGCATACTAAGCAGAATGGCCAGAATCGTATTTGGACAGTTAGAGACCTCTCAAAAACAACCTAGGCATAAACGAGTCGTTCTGGCGTATAAAAGCGAAACATTACCATGTGACCCACCAGCCCATTCGCCGCAAGATAGTAAGTTTGAGATAACTTTTTACTACTTGTAGTGTTTTCACGCAGACTCGAATAATCAAATGTACCACGTGTAATTTTGTTAAAATTGAATAGTTTATCCTTGTCGTTAGCATATCATTGCGTGAGCTTAACTAATTGTATCGACAATAATGGAAGAATCTATAATTAACATTTTAATGCACGTGTTTTAATCTGCAATATTCAGTTATTTATCTAACATTCTATTCAAGGCCTCGTCTAGCGAATCAACTATCTCAGAAAAAAGTTATAAATTTGCTGTAGATTTTTTTCGTCTTATTACCTAATTCGCTTCCTCATGTCGATATTAATTTTTTTGTTTTATTTGTCTAAGTCTACAAGTATTTAATTTTCATTTAGGCTGTCGTAATTATCATTCAGACGATTGTTACTGAGTATTTTTTCATGGAGTACAATATCTGATTATTTGCCATTTGTCCAGTTGGTGCTGCCGTAACGAGATCTGAACCGCAAAATATTTAATCGGAAACCGGGCGTTAAACGCGGCATATCCCGGTGGCTCTGCAGCAGTAAACTACGTTTCCAATATAATTTTGACAACTTATAAGAGTGTAGATTCTCAGCTTGTTTGAACTTAAATTTATTTTCGTCAGTCTATCAAAGGAATGATATGGGAAAGTAATTGATGTATCAAATTATTTTCAGCATTCTCAACCATAATTCAAAATTACTTTTGATGTTCGGTGATCTTGTCTTGAATTGAATTCACGAGGTTAATTGAAAATTGATGGGTGCAAAGAGCACAAACCCGGTCTTGTGGTGTTTTGATGGAAATTCATGCATACACGGATTTGCCATTTAAACCAAAGCGTTCAAATCCGTCCAGATATGTATGAGCAAATTGGATTGAAACGGTTGGTTGCGTTAGCCATACTTAGCAGTGGCATTAATGCACAAAAGTTGTTTAATATTCCTCAACGTTTTCAAGATAAGCAAACCTTGATCGTACTGTCCCCAATTGAAATGGCCAAACAGCACAAAATCGTTCGTGGTGTGCATGCTGGAAACCATGCACATATGAATTTCTTGTTCGAGATTATCGGTTTACACCCGTCTACTAATTTTGAGTAAATTTTGAAGAATACACATGTAATATGATGTTTACAGTTTGTTTAGATGGATAAATTCTAGAATTTCTGCTTCGGATGCAATTAAAATAAATAAAATAACGTTATACAACTCTAATATTCTTATTTTCCATAGGCCTACTTTATACAGTCTACATGATCAAAGATGGGCAATATGAGCCGGTGATTCCAGATTTCAGGCCGAATCTTTTCATTTCTCAAGCTAGAGGCTTGATCGGGTTCTCGGAGTTGTCACCAATGGTGAGTTATTCATCGCAACGTTTCGCGATTCGAACTTGTTTATTTTTTCCTTCGCAGCATTTTGCCTTTGCACGTCAGTATAATTTCTGTTTTTTATTACATGAATGATATATTATATATGAAATATTTTAATACGTTAAATATTAGTGTTGCATCAAAAATGTCAACTATCGTATCTTAATTATACTAAACCATTTGATTCCGTGTCGCTTATTGCGATTCTTCCAAGAGCAGACTTGCTGTTTCACAAATATATTTGCACAACTTGAGCGATATTCAATTTGTTATAAGAGTTTGCAAATAAAACTAGATTCTTTTGTATATATTCTGAACGAAAAATGCAATGCTCTTGAATGTTCTAAAAGTCGATTGTTAACATATGTCAAACCTTATTCAGTTCCTCTAATTTCAAAATATGTGTAAATTGAATAAAATACATTGTTAAATGTTGCGTTGATACACTCGCCCCGGAACTGCTTCTGTTTCGCCTTTTTCTCATCGTGTAGCAACCAGTTATAATGCTTGTCATTCTTCTAATGCAACACCTTTCGAACCATACCAAACATCTTCGATGAAGGGCTGTGTCTTCTAAATTGTTCAATCAATTTTCCAAAAGCTTCGGCATTCTTCCGATAAACACTTTGTAATACTGGCATATCCTGTCATATTTGTTGCTTCGTTGTGCTTTTATCCTAATGTAACGAGTCTGTTTTCGACAATAATGCGTAATCGTACTTTGTCTATGCAAATTTTAAAGCATTTCAATATCAAAACCAGGGTGCGGGTCAATATTTTCAAATTTGTTTTATAAATGCTATTATTTTTGCAAAACAAGTCGCTTTTATACCATGATATTTAGTGATAGTTCACATTTGACAAAATAATTTGAGCAATACGATTTCAACCGTACCAGAAATTTTGCTTTGTTGAACGGTTGAATAATTCCTTTGCATACATGCTTGCTTTCCTATACAAGTTGATACTTACCGAAACTTCCATTCTTAAATGTGTGCTTTAAACCAATACTTTTTCACATTCAGTTTATGGTTCATCTGAAAATAGAATTAATTGTGATTTGCGACTATTATTATGTACAAGTGTGCTGAAACCATGTACAGAATTCCCCCTGAACACGAGATAATATGTGATGGCTCAACAGAGAGTTTCCAAACAATATGTCTCGTATCATTTCAATTGTTCATGCAAGCCAATGCATTTCATCAGTCGCGTCCTGTTGAGTAGTTACCGTAGAATAATAAGAAAAAGGGATGATCAATCATTCTATAATCCTCGTGAATTATTTGAAAACTCAGAAATACCCTCATGCTTATTTCGAAGATATAATTTATACAATAAACACATACAGAAATCATTGCCATCATTATACCATGTAACCATTCTCCAACGTGTTTGATTACTTAAAAAGAACCTGTCTTCCTTGTTATCCACAGATTAATAGGTAATCTTGCACACATTCATTGAATGAAACAGTAATTCAGGTTGATTTAGTGAACAATGAGGAAAGTAGCATCATAAGGAGCAATTTCTTTAGAAATTTCTTCGAAATGCAGTTAGCCTAGATGCAAATTTTGTTCGAACAAGCTGTTTACCAGAAAAAAATGTTTGAAATAAAAATCCTATATTTTGCTTATTTTTCAGTGCTATTACTTGTTAATAAAAATTGCTAGCCCACATTGTGCAGCATGAGGTGGAAACTTGAAAATACTGATTCATTAATAATAAGATGTCATGATCAGCAAACGCTACGCCACACCATGAAGATTTTAAAACACAAAATTTGATATAGCTTTAATTTCCATTTACAGCCATACTTACACACATCGTTTCAGTCTCTATTGCCCAAAAAAATAAGAGGGTGCGCGATAAAAATGATCAACAACACAGATTCTTATATGAGAGGCGACCTTTCGACTGGATTTTCATTCTACACTGCGCTTCGTGGTCTTTCATAGCAATAACTTTCAATATAGCAAAAAATACTCAATTTAAGCCCAATAATTTCCAATCACAAGATGCGGTAAATGTGATGAGACTGATAAACAAACGTTTGTAAATTGTATAAAAATATGACACACTTATCCATCAATAATTGCATACTTCATATCATTCTTGAGCCACGTTTGTTAATTTTAGGTATTTTGTACTATTAACTTCTTATTGTATTAGTCCAGTTCCCATCAGACCGACTGTCACAAATGAGACAATTTACTTTATTTATTCTAGGACACTGGTACTTATGTATGCATGATAACCATGCAGTTTAACGGCGTGCGACTATACGATTCTCCCAAATTACCTGATATGCCATTTGAAGTGGTTCAAAGCAACGAGCCTCGCCAGGAGCCAAGAATCTATGATGGTTTTCCAGCCGTGTGGCCTCGTAATCCCGAACGAGGTCAAATGGTTCGCCTGGAATGTTTCGCTTCGGGATATATGCAAGATGGCAAGCTAGAGTATAGCTGGCGCAGAGTAAGTTTATCTATTGTCGTTTCCACAAGCATAGTCAATTCGGTGATGTCGCTTGCTATGGTGAAGTTGAACTATTAACACAAATTTGGTCTGAGAATAATGTTGTATTGTCCATTCGATGTTCAAACTCATCACATTGTAAATCTTTGCAGATAAAATACTGACCAAACGTGGAAACTATGCATCAAATCTCTCAGGGTTCTAAATGAATTTTCAACCTGCATCTCAGTTAAAATCTAAAATTTTTTAGTCGTTAGAATTTTCTATCAAATCCTCTCGTCCAAATCTTTTTAGAACATATTAATTTATATCACAATTTAAACTCTATTTTTACTCAAACATGGGATGAACTATTAAAAATGTTTGCTCTCTCTCTCTCTCTCTCTCTCTCTCTCATATAGATTATTATATATATAGATATATATATATATATATATATATACTCTATCTGTCTCGCTCTCTATCTCTCTTCTCTCTCGCTCTCTCTCTCCTCCTCTCTCTTCCCTCTCTCTCTTATCTCTGCCCCCTCCCCGGCTCTCTCTGCCGTTACCATACGCATGCATGCTATGTTCCCTCATATTCAATGGATGTCCGTCCATATTGCATTGAATTTTTGTAATGCTATGAAAATCATTCGATAATTTCAAAACAGTTAAATAGGGATTTTCTAAAAGAATTAAATTCCTCTACAGCTTGTATCCTTCATTTCAAGCAATATGGCGCCAACCGCTTCGTTTCTGTTTACAATGTTCAATCGATCTTTCAAAATGCAGATGTGGAATAATTTATCTCGTGCGAAACTATCAAATTGAATGCTAAAGATTTGATCACATTTAGTGCTCAGAGAAGTCCAATTAGAATGTCTTACTCCACCGCGTTAAGTACCTATTGTGATTTTAACTCACCAAACCATCTAACGAAGGCCAATAGTTCGAAATCATCATTGAATTTTAATTGTGGTCAAAAAATTGCTGGACTGCTCCTAACTTTGGCTAAATGCTAGCCAATCGTTGATTCGTGTGTTGTGAAGGTATGCTGCTTATGTATACGCAAATCAGCTATAGCAAACACTAACCTGTAGTCTTTATAACAAAGTTCCTATCAGAAAAGGCGAGTATTCAATTCGGTCATACCTATTATACAATCTGAATTCATGAAACCTGATTGCTTGAACTCCACACTCTTTTATAGTGGACATTTTTTGTCTTGCTTTCGTGGAAAGAATAATGTCGCTAATGTGGATGTCCGTCGATAAATGCTTGGGACCACGGTATTTTTGTTCAAAATGCTATTGCTCTGTATTTTGAGACAACTTAGAAGCGTTCCATGAAATCCCTGTATTGGCTCACACTATGCAGAGATTGACGACGTGTTTAAATACATATCATGCGGTCTATACATTGTTCGTAGAGCTGTCTAGTGACAAAGATCAACGTCAAGTCACAGTTTACACGACCTACGCATTGGTCAGGTGAGATTACTAAAGAAGGGGTAGTCTAATGAGAAAAAGAAAAAGAATCTAAATGCTTTATTGGAACATATTTGAACCTTCAGCTTTACGTTAAGGTTTCATAAATTTCACGAAGGGTATAGGTGAAAATAAGGTTAATAAAAATGGCATACTAGCGGCAAAGTATTTTATGTTACCATTAATTCAAATGCATGATGTATTTATTCAACTGTGTGTCGTAGTATTCGCGGCATATTATTAAATTCCCGATCTATTCACACGATCTCAACCCGTATGCAATCTTTGAAACTTTGCCTGGCTTAAGGCTGGCTATATTCCTATCTTAATTAAGAATACAAAGAATACCAAGAATTCACAATCCAATTTAATACAATTGCATCAAGGGATTGGGACTCACCTCGATCGACCTGAAGTAGTCGATAGACTAATGATTGACTTCCATTGAATATTCCAATTGTTTTTTATATTTATTAGTTACTTTATCATTTAAAGTAGTCTAACGCATACATTCTTTGAACAAAATTAGGTTTTGTCGCGTGTTCATTATGCCTAAACTTTTCGCGCTGAGTAAACGCAACCTAATTTATTTTACATTAGCTTGACGGTACTCCATTGCGGTCAAACAGTTTGAAAGACTTCAATCGCGTGATTGAGTTGCGTAACATTCAACCGGAAGACCAAGGAGAATACGAATGCAGCGTGAGTTTTTAATGTGCAAATCGTTTTGAATGAACCGTACCTACGTATTTTTAACTAAACCTGCAATCCATAATCTTTTGTTGAATAACATAGGAAACATTGCTGTTTCGCTTTGATTTATGTTGAAAATTTTGTTGCATGGTGTACTACATTTCATCTAACAGTCTACGATATTAATGAACATCAATCAGGGAAAGCTTTTATCTATGAACATGTGGAGCTCTGAAAAACTGTCTGCACCACGAGGTGGCATGAAAAGAATCCTCTTGTGCGCTGAGATGGCATCAATGTCTTTTGGTGACTTCAACCGGTGAGCTTGACTGCATGGTCTGCGCCTTGTGGTTATAACAGGACATTACGCCACATTAATTGAGGTCCTATGAAACTTCAATTGGAAGCTGTTTATGTAATTTAACTAGATATTATTCAAATGCTTCCATGTGTCACCGAACTTGAAATGGTCTAATCATTTCCTACTGAATAGTGAGTCAAATCCATTGCATATTTTAAGAATGAATAATAGAATATATGATGCATGAAATCAGAAGCCTTGGGCCAAACAAAGTGTCTCGCAAGCATAGACTGCATGCGGGCAAGATGTTTTCACTGTGCCTATGCCCAGACATATTCAGGAAACAGATAAATGCAATGAGACACCAACTCGTTTGTGTAAGCATGTCGTTCTTCGTTGATGTTTAATTTAGCTAAGTGTTACCTACTCATCACAAAGTCCTGCACACTTGCACAAACTTATGCTTAGTGTTCACCGCCTGTTCACTGTGAAACATGAAGCCATTATCTATCCCTGCTATTGCAGCAATGCGACACACTTTCAGTATCCAATTTCGAAACCACTTTCATATTTCCCAATCTTTTCCATCTACATTTTCCTTTTGCTTTTTCTTTCAATCCATTAGGTAAGCGATTCGTTGGGAAAGAAAGCCAAACCGAAAACTTTGAATTTACGTATCACTGCCAGACCGTATTTCACATCTCCGCTACATGATTTGGTCGCTGACATTGGTACCACGGTGACGATGACGTGTGAAGCGGCCGCCATTCCAGACCCGCAACACGAGTGGTATCGTAACGGTGTCTCAGTGGCAGATTTGATATCGCAAGGCACGTTGGACCGAACGCGATACACGTTAACTCGGGCCAATGCGATGCGATCGACCCTGCAAATCACTAACGTAAGCTACCTTTGTCTTGTTCACATCCTACGCTGCTGAATTTTCGCTGGTCACCTCCATCACTCGAAGAGAGTGAGCTTAACTGAAGATTGCTTCATGAACAGTGGATGCATTTACTCTGCTTATGAACTAAATTTTATGAGGTCATGCTTTATAGGTAGTGACCGAACGACCAATTAACATTTTTGTTCATAGGCAGATGTTGGGGGAGGTCAGTTAGCTTGTTACGTTGTATCCTGGGTTAGCGAGCACATTATGTTAGAGGTCAATACAGGTGGAGCATGAGATAAATCGCAATGTCTGCCTAATCCATCGGATCAGCTGTATCCTTACCGTCCTGAAACCATCACAACACCATCTGATGATTTACCTGTCCGTCATGCGTCTAAGTCATCAAGGTCTCCGATGAGTCATCGTCATCATCATCGAGGACGGCATTACACCGGTTGCATTTAACGAATTCTTAACTGCCACACAACCATGAAAAAGCAAAATCCTAAAAGATTGATTAGGTTGGGACTTAAATAGCTACGGATTCTATAAAAGAGTAAGTACAAACAAACTGGGATTGGGTGCCCACACATCGAATGGAACATGCATTCAATTAGGTTTCGTGAACAAGTAGAGTCTTATCAGCACAACAGCTTCTTTGCTGCTTTCAGTGCCATGCACAATAAAAAGCTTTCCTTGTCGCTGTACTTGACAAGACAAAAAGTTAAGCAAACACTCCAAAAAGATGCTTATTGATGACCCCATTAAACACGGATTCGGGTCATATCCTGAAGCGTAACTGATCATTGCGATATCTGCCCTCGGGGACCCCAGCCTGGAGGACATACTGCACCGACTTTGGAAAGGTTACTAGTAATTATTCTAGCCGCCTATACCACGTGATGGATTGGCCACTGTAGTGTGATATAGACGCAAATGTTCAGAGAATGAAATAGACAAGCGCCCATTCGAAAGGCTTTGATCTTCTAGAACAAGAGCACAATAGCTGTAATAGAAAAGGGAGGCATGAGATATGTATGCAAAGAAACGATGAGTTAATGAATCATCACATCCTTCACGAGATTTACGCCATGTGGTGCGTCCGTAAAACGTGACCAAACCAGCGCAAACTATGCAGGTTGATCTGCTTCTCGATATCAACATTATTACGCTGATTCGCTTCTATCTTAAATGTCATCCCTTAAGAATGAATCATGGATTCTGAATAATTTTTTCATGTTTTTGCGTATGCAGCTTCTGTCCATTTTAGAAAATATGACTGGTCATGACGAAATGTCTGCGTGAAACTGAGATGATTTTGCCGCGCGTTTTTCAAACCAGTATATTGTATCTTACACTTTCTCAGGTTGCACTCGCCGATTCCGCAATGTTCAGTTGTCTTGCGTGGAACGACCTAGGAAGTGATTCTTCGTCCGGCGAGCTACGAGTCTTGGAAATTGCCCCGTCTTTCGCTCGACACCCAGTGATGCCGAATGAAGGTATGGTTGGAGGCTCCGCTGTCATGGAGTGCCAGCCTGAGGGAGCACCGGCGCTTGTAACAAAATGGTTGAAGGACACGACAGAATTGTCCCCTGGAACAAGTTCACTTGACCCTACCACAGCCACAGCTACCGTGAGTTACTAATTTAACCAAGCGCTCTGTTTTCGAAATTCAAATGAGCGCTCCCAAACACTTCATCATATATCACGCCTTCTATTGTAGTGTGCCACCAAGTACTGCACGCTGCCCAACGGAAACCTGCTCATTGTGAATCTGGTGGATGCGGATGCTGGCGAATACACCTGCGTCGCTAGCAATCGGTTGGGAGAGGCGCGCTCGAGTGCTTTCCTGACGGTTATTCCAGCACTTCAGTTGAGTCTTCGACCGACAAATCGAGTTGTTTATCAAAATTCCACCGTTCTACTGCCCTGTCGCGCCATGAGCTCGCCATTCTTGGACGTGAACTACGCCTGGTATTTCGAGGTGAGTTGCCCAGGTGTATTCTCGAATTTCATGCAATCCTGATTGAACTCGGTGCAATCAAGATTCAGTGTTGTGGGTGGAATTAGGCAGAGCAAGCTTACACAATCAAAGTGCAACGGTTTAATTATTGATTCGTTTGATGTGAGCCACAGAATGAAAATAAAATAAATCATGACTGCTTAAATCTATTGTAGAATCTTGATAGAGAGTCGTGTTTTCGGAAATTTTTCTAATTTTACTTCAGATTGTACACGATTTCTTATTACAATTATTTAAAGCGAAAATGTTATTTCAAAATGACGATCGCAAAGAGAAATACAATCTCCCATTTTTCTAATTTTACCGACAAAGTTTCCATCTTTATTTAGTGGCGCACTGTAGAAGGGTGAATCGAATTAGCAAGGAGTGATAATCATAGACTGGTGATGAATATGAATCGCCATTCCAATGTGTTCTGCTCTACTTGAGTGGTTTGGGTTGTTGTTGGCCTCATTCTGTCGATTTCAATCATGGATGTACATCACAATCGCATGAATTTTCAAGTTCTGCAGCTTTTTGAATGACTAAACAGTCCGATTCGGGAGGAACAATACCTCCAGAGGCGCTTGAAACGATGGTCAGAATTCGGTCGTAGGGCGTCAGTTTCACGCCGGCGGCGTGATCTGCGTTAAGCAGCCAAGAGCTGTATCTGTTCCCCCAGCTTGTAGACGACGCTTTACACTATGCCTGCAATGTGAGCGGTCAAGAACAAGTTCTTCCCAACTCGCCGGGTCAATGCCAAGAGCTTTCATATCGCGTATTAACCTCATGTCGCAAACGTGCGCAATACTTCCCCAACATCCGGAATTGACTACTTAGCCATTTCACTTAAATATGATAGTTATCGCAGCACTGGCTCCCATAAAATATTGATGCCCTCTTCGATGTAGCGAAAGCTGTTTCATTCACATAGAATAAAAATGTTTAACTTGGGCATTTTCAGCAATTGCGCAGTAAAGTATAGGTATATTTGCATTAATCCCATTCTTATATTCAGCCACCACCATCACAACAACAACTGTGTTCCTTTGCGTTTACTCTTAATGTACCAAGGTTTTAAGTAATTGACCACCAAGTGTTTGATGCAGTGCAGTTTTAGATAACGCTTATCAGGGTGATACGTCGCACTTCGCGAAATCCCAGCAAGATCATCAGTGCTGCGTTCAAGCTGTTGGTCCTATACTTGTGTTAGCAGCTTATTAACGTTTATTAGGCACTTTGCCATGATACGAACATGTTGTTCAGATGGTGTTCACCGAGCTTGTGTAGTTGTTATAGGACGTTTCGTCATTAAGCTAGATGAGATCATCAGAAGAACTTATTTCGAAGTGACTTGAAATTGGTATTAATTGATTTTTATAAGGTCCGTCTGTCCGTGCACCATCACTCCCATTGGTTGGTGGACCTCATGTGTTGCATTCTTGTCCATCGAGTTTTCATTGGTTCATAGGTTGTAGCCAATTGAAGGTGCTGGTTGATTGATGTCGTTGTTCAGTGCCACGCTTCGATGAATTCTCGCGCTCGTCGGTTGTTTTCTTTGGATAAAATCTTCGCGTTGTCCCAATCGAATTAATGTCTGAATTTATCAACATGTATTGAAATCAATGACCTTGGGTCGTGCCTTCGTACAGCTAACCGGTGTTCGTATAGTCTTGTGCTTAGCTTGCGGCCGGTTTGTCCGATGTAGTTCTTCTCGCAATCTCTGCACTCAATCTTGTAGACAATATTCGATTGTTCTTCTTTTGCAACTTTGTCTTTTACATTGTTGAATTGATTGCGTAATGTTGACACGGGTTTATGCCAGACAATAACGAATACTTCGCTTTGCGATTTAATTCGAAGCGAAGTTGCGAAGTGCACTTCGGATATTCGCTTTGATACTATTCGCCATTGCGAAGGGCAGTTAGGGCACTTCGAACATTCGCTTCGCACTTCGCTTCGCTCCAAAAAAGTGACATTTGTTATTGTCTGCTACAGACTACAGACCAGACAATAACGATAACTTCGCTTTGGGATTTAAAGCGAAGCGAAGTTGCGAAGCGAAACGAATATTGTTGAATATTCGCTTCGCTTCGCCATTGCGAAGTGCACTTCGGATATTCGCTTTGATACTATTCTCCATTGCGAAGGGCAGTTAGGGCACTTCGAACATTCGCTTCGCACTTCGCTTCGCTCCAAAAAAGTAACATTCGTTATTGTCTGCTTTGTGTGCGACAACTATTTCAAATGGCCGAAGGACCCGGGCTGCGATTTCTGATATATTCTGCACATACGGAAGAGCTCGTCTAACTCTGTTTTCGTCATCATATCTTTGTTGCGTACGGTTGAACTTGTTGCGTAATACGAAACTTCTTGGGTATCCATTCTTCTGGAACACTTTGAACAGGTATTCTTCTTATTGTCTTCTCAGTTCTGGCGTGCTGCAATGTGTTGCTGCTCTTTTGAATAGGCTTTTAACGCAGCTGAGTTTATGGCTGGTTGGATGTTTGCTGTGGAAGTTCAAGATTTGATCCGTTTGCGTATTCTTTCTGTAGACACTGGTCTCCAAATTTCCTTCGCTTGTTCGTCTCACGTGAACGTCCAGGAATGCCAGGCAGCTGTCAACTTCAGTTTCTCGGGTAAATTGGATTTCCCTGAATACGCAGTTCAGTAGTTGATGCGATTCGTCTAGTTCCGTTCTTTTTATGATCACAAATGTGTCGTCCACATAGCGGATCCATAACTTCGGCCGTATTATTGGTAGAGCGATCCGTTCCAGACGTTGCATGACTGCTTCGGCAATTAGTCTTGAAATCGGTGATCCCATTGGTGTTCCTTGAATCTGCTCGTAGATTTTACCATTGAACTTGAAGTGTGTTTGAATGCACAGCTCGATCAATTCCATCAAACATTCTCGTGTTAAACGATTTCCGTTGTGGTCAGTTCCTTTTTCGTCGTCAAGTCACTTCGAAAGAAGTTCTGCTGATGATGTCATCTAGCTTCCTTTTTCGTCGTCAAGTCATTTCGAAAGAAGTTCTGCTGATGATGTTATCTAGCTTGATAACGAAACGTCCTACAACAACTACACAAGCTCGGCGAACACCATCTGAACAACATCGTCATCCTGAGCTATGATACGAACATTCCTGTTTCAACCTGCTTCATCGTGCAACACCATTCTTGTAACTGACGACAGCGGTTTCTCCTGATTAATCCGATGCTAGATGAACTCCCAACACTTGTGATAGACTGGTGTCTGAAATTCATTCCCCGCAGGGTGTCCAAGTCAAATTTGATCGCCTCGATTTGGACGCTCGTCGATACGAGCCGGCTCAGCTCCTGCGCCCGTATGGGAAATATTTTGGCACGATGCGTGTGACCAACATTCAATTCGAGAATTCCGGGAATTACTCGTGTCAGCCAGAATCCTCGTTGGGATCTCTTGAAGCGTCTGGGTTCATCAAAGTTGCCGGTCCTCCTGGGCCTTGTGGGGGTAGGTTATTTTCTAACGCTTTTTACATTTAACTGCAAGCATGTGAGCAGTATCATCATTTAAGTTATGACATACATGGGCACAACGATATATTCTTTTCAAAAATGTTTAACTTGTTGCCAGAGACTGGATTTTGCTACTAACTTCCAAATAGAACCACAAATAAAAATAGACTATTTATTTAGCTCATTGTCAATATACTTATATTTTACTTTTGTGTGACTATCTCCTCTTGGAGGATGAGTCGGCTTTGTTGATGTCACGGATTGCAGTCACCCAACCTCGGCAGTCAGAAGCGAGATCCGCGCAGATTCTAAGCCAGCTCCGGTCCCACGAGCGTCATCCGTAAATTGATCGTAGACCAAGCAGCTCCACATGCGATCTCACGGTGGCGAGCCATGTATTCAATATACAATTTTGAAAACCAGTTAAATAATTCATTGACCTTGAGGTACTTACGAGCTTCTTCGTCAATAATTGATTCATGCTACCGCACATTTCAAAACCTGGTTTCAAGTGAATGACAGAATGCTAGCGCTCGAATCAAGCTTTTTCGTTTCTAGACTCCTATTTACTCCCGCGTTCGTTCATCCCGTTTCTTTTTAGGCGTTATTGTTGAGCCACCGACCGAAGTTGGACGTGTCAACGTTTCTTGGGCCGTGGGCAACTCTCACTTGTTTCCAATCCGCTCGTTCACTATCGAGGCGAATGCGCTTCTCGATCCCCCAGACCGATGGGTTGTGGTTGTGGCCAATAGAAGTATCACCGAAACCACAGAGCTTCTTCCTTCGCGTAAGCAGATAAATGGATTGCTTATCGTCTACATCTTCACTCTTGCGCATGTCAACTATTATTGTTCTCACATTCTGTGTAGTTTGTTCATTTACAAACCTCAGTTTTCACTTGCTGAATTATCGTGTCCTATAGGAAGCTGAGTTCATGTTGTTGCGAGAGCATCTCTCGCCGTGCAATATCTGTGCAATTTTCTGGTCCCGGAGAGCTGTTTTAACGCGATTGTCATTTGGTTAGGTAGAAGGTTTATATTGTTGTGAGGCAAGGGAAAATATTTGCTACGATCCCCTTGATAATTCAAAGCATTTTTCAACGTTTTTTGTGGCGGAGATCACATTTGCCGTAACGTGCTTTCTTCGAAAAAGTAATCTTTCTAAACAAAGTGTTTTTTGTTTTTTACTTGAAACAATGTTCCTTCATTGCATTGAGCACGTGCCATGACCCTGTTTCTGGATCGTTCTAACACCATCTGCGCTTTTCAAAGACAATTCGTAAATATAAGTGGAAGTATTTAACCCATGACAGCCGCGCTCCGCGAACACCATTTGAACACCATCCACAACATTGAGCTACGAATATATTGATGACAACCAATTGACGTATTGTGCCGTGTTGAGTTTGACAGAGTTGTATAAGCCTTTTATGCTTTTTGTTCAACATTCACGGGCATGAAGTTCTGAATGGCGGTCGGCTACACTTTCAGTCGCGGACGATGTGAAGTCCTGAACAAAGCTAAACATCAAAGCCACCGTTATTCAGGATAGACAGCCAACCTTTGAATGACCAATTTATAAAATGGAACTGAAAAGAAAACTCATAAAGTTCTTTGATTCGATCGATTCGCTTTAATTCACTGCGACGATCGATTATGTAAATTTTGCTCGTCTCAACTAGGCTTACAAAGGCTTCAAAATATATCACATTTCCACTTTGGCAGTTCTCAAAAAAGTCAATTTCAGTGGCTCTAACTGACAAGGTCAAAACCCCAAAACTGTAAAAAGATGTCAGTATTCTCCAAACGGATATTATTGATTGTGTGTGCTCTAGGGAATCCGCAAATTGAATGATATTCTTTAGTAGTATTTTTCAAAAAATGGATATTACGAGCATTAAAAATACATCGTTGCGCTTGTCTTTCTTCTCTCTATTTATGCCACACTACTTAAAAAGACATAAAAATGTACCCTTATACCGTAAGATTCGATTAAATATGATAGCACAAACTGATCTGCGACTGGTCCATGAATTGCTTGAGGATTCCTTCTATTGATCAGATAGTGGAGACAAATCTTAATGGATATTTCTGCTTTTTGGACATAAAGGCCATAGCACAGGCGTTTTCGGCCATTTTTATTCACACACATTTCGAACACGCATATTTACGAATTTCGCCACGGTAGCGAGCTTTAGTGAGGTCATTTGGCTTGAAAACATCATCTGTTTACCTGGTCTCATTTCGAAGCTAACATTTCTATAATCCCGAATCGCTGCGATTTCGATATAATGACACGTTCAAACATTGTGCGAACATTTGTAGAATTACGTTGTGTTCCACATACTATCTACCGTCTTTTGATTGAAACTTTTCCAGATTCAACAGTCAAGAATTCAAGGCCACAAAACATTTAGCATCACAGTTGCCATGACGTAGTAAATATTCTTTCATTAAAAACAAGTAATCCATAATCATGTAGTGTAACGTTTAGTCGAGTTGAATACTAACCCTGAGTCGATAAACAGTGTAGTTGAATCTTTTTGCGAGAAATATATTTTCAAATTCCGAATGAATGACTTGATACTTAAAATGGGTAATAATACTGTCATAAAGTGCACTTTGCATACACCCAACCATCCCCTAAATCAACTATTCACGCGACTACCACCCAGAACCAGCCGGAGTCACGACTATACAGTACATATTCCCGACTCGAGACTAAACTGTCGAAAGTACTTTTATTCTGTACGTGTATGCTTTACCTGGAACTACCTACCTTGTAATGTTGCACATTCACCCAACTTGGATATATTTAAATCGAATTTGGACAATTTCATGTTGACCAATCCAAACTTTGAACCTACATATTTTACACCATAAAAGCTTTGAACTTTGAAACCAGTTTCTGTCCAATGGATTTTTACTTGATTCCTGAACTGCTCAGTAAGCAAACAAATCCCGTTTTTCTACCCATGGTATTCGTAATTCTCATATTATTCTGGGGTTTTTGTCAAGCTATATGCTTTTTAGACCATTAAAATTGAATTGAATTGCTTGCTTCTATGAAGTGGAGTGGGTTTCAACCGTTGCGTTCGTTTTTCGTACTTTAGTTTCTGGGAACCACAGACGTGTTTAATCGCACAAAAGTATATGCTTTCAAGCAGTAGAATGTCCTTTTGGCCACGAAGTCCAAGCTTGTAATGCGTATTTTGGTTGGGATTGGGAAGGTTTTCATCACTGCGGACCGAGTTCCTACTGAAATGTTTCTAAAACTCCGTTCTAGGATACTCAGAAAGTCGGAAACATGCTCGCCCATTACATTACAATCCATGCTATTTCCTATACTGCTGCAAAGCAGACTAAAACATCCTTTTCCGGCTTCACATTTTCTTCCTAAAGTGATATACGTATTGAACTGGTTTGCAAAATTACAGCATCTTTTATTTATGAGATGTTGACTGACCATTGATGAAGGACGTTCACACGCTTTATGTGTAACATAGGCCGACGGATGACTTTCGTGGAGAACCTGGCTGCCAACATGGCCTATCGCCTGCGGGTCCGAGCCATCAACACGATTGGCGCTGGCGAACCCAGCTTGCCGAGTCTCTTCTTCACCACCTTGGCCACCAGACCATCGAAAATGCCTCAGAATGTGACTGGCGGGGGTGGCAAACACGGCACGCTGGTGTTTCAATGGGTTCCCTTGTCGGTAGTGGATCAGAATGGACCGGATTTCCGTTATCGCGCACACATTCGGGCCAAGGGCGACAATGAGTACAGCACGTATGAGTTGTACACGGCCAAATCGATCGAAGGTGGCAAATTTCTGCAGTACACGTTGACGTTGGGAGAGAACTTGTATTATAAACCCTATGAGGTCCGGTTGGAAGCAGTAAACAGCGTGGTAAGTCTGGATTTGTTTTGCGCCCCTTGTGTTTTCTCCCGAACGGCCTTTCGCAATGAAAATTTTTCGTCGCAGGGAATTTATACACGGGTTACTAGAAATGAGTTCGGTGGTTTACCATAGAACACACGAGTTAGCACACACAGAATATCAGTTGCGGTTAACAGATCGCTATAACAAATTCGGTCACAGTGTGCTTAATTTTGCGGACATTTATGGTTTAAAAGACACGTTATTCATTACGTCGCTTGGTCAAACAGAAGGAGAAGGAGAAGAAAAAAGCTGTATTCGTTAAAACGATTTTTCAGCTAATCAAATTAATTTAAACAAAATTTTTTATGCGAATAACGAATCAAGCGTTGTGATGGAAGTTGACGAAATGTCAGGCTGCATAATTTTTAAAATCTTTATGTACAAGTTTTCTTTCGGATTTTTCTAACCGGGCCGCAAATTCCCCATTTTTCAAAAGCTCGGCATTTAAAGCGTGCGAGGCATCAAACGTCCTTCATTTATATAGAGACATGTTAAAACGTTTCAAAAACAAAAGGGTTACATGATGACTGAAGAAATAAAAATGCGTTAAAAAATTAATTTCAAGCACCGCCGATTCAAATGCCCCGCTCAACATTTAAGTCAATATGAATACATCACTAACTTATCGCCAGGTCAGTCCATTTCAAATTGAAAAACATCAAACTTTCTTTCTAATTCGAACATCAATTAGGAATGAAACGAATGTTTTGTCAATGTGGTGCATAGGAAACCAAGTGTACATTGTAATGCAGGCAATGTCTGCAGTTCACTCTTGAGTGATAATTGTTTATGCACCTTCACACTTCGTTCTCGGTTAAGCAAGTGGGCCAGTCGGTGTTACGTCCATCCGCAAAGTTCATGATTATATCAACACATGAATTGGGATTTTAATTTTGTTGTATAATGCATGTCTCATGATCCTGTGCTGCTATTATTTGTTGTCCCCATAAATCCTAAATGATATTTGCCTCCTACTTGTTGTTGAAAATATATTATCAACCTCTAGAACAGATTGCCAAATTTTCACCAACAATTCAATTTAGCGTCGCTAAACAAACGTGATCTAACAGTTCGAGCTGACTTCGTTGTAGAACTGCCTAGAATTTGGAGCATTTTAGTGGTTGCCCTTATTGCATTCGAGTTCATGTTCTGTGAGTTTATAAAAGTTGCGCATTTTAAGCGAGAGGTTCTTGGGCGGAATCCCGACCCGGTATCGTACTCCAATGTTCCTCTGTCTTTTTTTACTAGTTCACACTGAGCAACTGTTATTTCGCCTAAAAATGAAAGCAGCTAATCCGTTGCTGTGTTCAACGCGTGAGAGTTGGATATTTCTGAATCTCGTGGATATAACGTTGACCTAGTGTGTACGAGGTGGTTGTTTTTACAATTCGCTGTAAGTTCTATGATATATGTACTCATCCGGGGTATACAATAAATTACAATCAGTGAGCGTTGAAATAGTGTTTGTATTCTATTCAGTTACGGAATAGATTGTCACTCCCACATCCGAGTGTTTAGTCATTCTAAAAGCTGCGTGGCGTATGGCGTTGAATCCAAACCTACTAACACAGTTATAACAAACCAGGGCACTTATTAACAGCTTTTCAACTAATGGATGGCGGCCAAGAATGGCTACGGTTCTAAGTCTCCAGGGTTATTCTCTTGTTCAAGTCTTTGCACAGGCACTTAACTGCATAGTTTGGTCACCGAACATCACGAACACCGATCAACCTTCAAATTGTACAGATTTGCAACCCACCGTTACATTGGTATTTTCTAGGGGTTTATATTTTATTATCTCTCAATTAACTTTCGTCAATATTATTAATCAAGTATGCAAACTATTTTCATACCAAAATGTTTCATCACCGAATTCCACATGACTAGTTTTCATTTGCAATGTTATCACGAGAAAAGATGTTCACCCGATCCATGTTACAAACGTGACATGATTTATCATTACAATTTCGACAGGGCGTCGGTCCCATCACCGACCCTGTGACTGTCATGTCTGCTGCACGGGTTCCGACCAACGCACCGAGTGGGGTGACCGCGGGGGCCTACAATTCGACTGCCATCCGCGTTTGGTGGGATCCACCGGTACCCACAGAGGGTGAAGGTCCCGTCGGGGGCTATCGGATTTTGTATTGGCCTCGGGTCAGTGATTGTCGTTCCGAACGCTCGGATATAGTTCGATATCAGTTGGGGCAGCGGCAGACTGTGCATGGTGAGGTGACAGAGGGAATCGTGATCGGGCTTGATCCGGACACGTATTATTGCCTCGCTGTTCAGGTGGGTTCACTTTACTTTTGACATTTGTGACATGATGTGCAAAGTACAATAATGCTGCTTCGTTCGTGATATCCATCTTACTTCTTGTTCACATTTACCAGGGACCAAATTTCCTTTTTTATTAATTCACTGGGCAGTATCCGTAAACGTCGTTCTTCGTTAAAACACGAGAAATTAAATGATGTTTTCATCAAATATTCATTCTAATTAATAAGGTGTGATCTGTGTGATGATCATGAAAGTCTATGCGGTAACCGATTACGAGTCCCCTTTTGGTATATCACGGAAAGGATAATTTAGTTGAGGTCAAAACTCTGACTTGTAGCGACCCCCCTTTCAAAGCATCAATCGCAAAATGTCTTCGGCTGAAGATTTACAGAATACGAGTCATGCTAATTGTTGTAATCCATTTCAATCAACGGAATACTCGTTTTATCTTGATAAATATTCAGGCGAGAGCTTCATTGTTCACAACTACGGGTGCGCTAATTTTCCATCTTCATTGGACTAGCGTGTCACTCAAACATGCTCCTTCATCGTCATTCTCTAAATTCCAAGTGGCAAACGCTTTTACATTGATGTTAAATTGTTGAATTTTACCGTCTCTCCGATAAAGCATTTCAACTTCTGATAATTATTTTGATACATTGAACCTAATCTCTCGGCCTCCACTTAGTAGCGGTAAACAGCCCGATACCGTTTAGCGGAAACTTCAGCTCTCTTTTATGTATTAATTCGATCCACCGTTCGGATTAATTTAGCTTCTGAGAAAACATCACATTACAGGATATTTCTAAATCCTTGTTTGAATCATATATCTTAAGCTCACATAATGTAGCTGCCTCGCTAACTCTCATAGGTCTTGTATAATGACGCCTTAATTATCGCATCACAACTTCCTGCAACGATTCCTCAGCTATTCAACACCGCCGGTGATGGTCCGGAATCCAGCTTTACCGAGCAAACCACATTCAAGAACCCACCACAAGAATTTCCAACCATGGTCACCTTGAACGCGACAAACATACCGAACACAATACGCGTCTCATGGGTTGGAATACAAGCGAGGCCTAGCGAGGAGTCGGTCGAGGGCTATTGCATTCGTTATTGGCCGGCGGGGTCCCAATTCAAGCAAACCTTCATCGATGTCGATGTGGGGTTGAAGACGTACGGTTTTGTCAGTGGGCTGGAATCGGACAAACGGTACTTTCTCCGTGTGTACGGATATAGTCGTGGAGGTGTGGGGAAAATGAGCTCACCGGTCAATCAGTTTCAAATCATTCCAATGTCTCAATGTGTTCCCGGGGCTACGTGGGGTAAGCTTGTGTTTGTACAACGCCTTACGATATGTGGCAATGATATTCTTCACCCATTTATTCTTTATTTGTTAAATAGGGTTATAACCAGCAACCAGGATATTCAAATATAGAAGCACAAAGTTAAGTCTGACCAAGTGCTCATGGCGCTTATGAACGACCTATGTATTGTAACGCTCACATAAGCGCGCCTTGAGCCTTGTGTTTCGTTGCTCCAACATCGTATTCTTTCTAGGAACCCTATTTACCAATAGCATTCCAGTATATCTTTGCCTACTACTCTACTACTGAACATAATGTGCTATCTCTGCCCGATGAAGGTAAACAGCCAAAAACCTGTTGTGGTGTGTAGGTGATGATGATGTAAATCTCACAATATATAAGCGGTATACTGACTGCTAAATGGAATCTAATGTGTAGGTTTTATCCGCGTTAAAAACGGTGAACATGAGGAATTTGTTCAGTCGGTTATTTCCGCATTCTGGAATATCTTGACGATGAAGCGTTCCTTTGCCTGGAGTGTCAGACAGTTTGAGCTTGTGAATCATCACTAAGCCTCCTTTTTTATCTCAAAAGTTGCCGCCAGGTCGAGTTTTATCTTGGTTCGGATTTCAAAAGTACAGGACCCGACTGAACTTTTGTCATTCACTAAATGAGGAGAATGCACAGCAGAATATGTTTCAGCCTTAATAAGAGAGAACTTTCAACTCCAATAGCACGCGTTCTACAAAACGACCTAAACATTTCTGTCATTATATCCAGTACAACACTGGCTGAAATCAGATATGGAAGGTTTTCAACTTGTTCGAATAAATGATAGACTCTTATGGATGGGCGCTCACTTTTCTATGTAATCTTTTGTTACAACGTATGATAGCTATGGAAACTTTTTCAACACATTCCATATTTGTTGACTGTTTTGTGGCTTTCAAAATGTTGTTGATAGTCGTGATCACGGGTTTTTTTTTAGCTCATGAAAGTTCTCTGAAACATTATGTTTACTTGGAATCAAGCGATTTTCCTAACAAGTTTTTGCGAAGGTACTCAGCTTTCTCGAAACTACTGAACTCTGTTCCATAAATTAGAAACATTGTTTTGTTTTTCATGCTATTTAACAGATCTGTTCATTCAAATGCCAGGCTTTCGTTCTTAGTACTCATTTCTTAGATGTTGTATTTAATCCATAACCAAGCATTATGCGTGTTTTCTGTTTGCAGATGGTCCCGATTTTCGATACAACTTCATCTGTCGGGGCTGCTGTATTCGACAAACACACTTCGCATACGCTTTGGCCATACTGATCATGTTTTACGAGACCATTCATTAGATACGTGGTGTATGATAGCGCTTTTCAACGCGGACGATTTGTCTTGTACTATTTTTTCCACTAATCCTTAATTTGATCAATAAACTATTGCGAAAGCCCACATTCAGTTCAACTGATCCTATTTACATCCAATGTCAATCATTTTTATACGTCTGCATCATATATCAGCGCATTGCTATTTTACTGATTTATCGCTCTAAGCTAGCGTGTTTTTGCAATTACCGGCCGTTAGGGCATTATTCGAATTTCCACCGCCCACTAGTGATGGCATTACTGTGTATTACAAATTAAAAATGCATTAAATATAACAAATAATGAGATGGATGGCATTGGTATTTGCAAACTGTCACTCTCGCTAGCATCGAACTGTTTAAATGTAGTCTAAAATGTCCGCTCTGTACAATTTTCAGGCGATTTCTTTGTTTAATAAAGAGTCAAGAAATTGAACTGAACCCGCGTTCATCCATGTAAGAGGATGGAAAAGCGAGAAAGCAAACTTGTATTTCTTTCTAGAAATGTGGTTTTGTGTATTTCTGTTTTGCAACCGCGTACGATTGTTTTTAAATAAGGGCTTTAATTCGAAGTTGTACTTCACAATATTGAGGTTTCCTCGAAATGCGAGCTAAGTGTCACTCGCGCACATATGAATGAATTGATTCAACACTCAGTCTAGTATCTCCATATTTATAAGTTCTAGGTATCTCTCATTTGAACAATTGCCTGAAAAGTGTCAAGTCCGTTTTGTACTGTGACAATTATCGTTAGTAAGATAACGTTTGCATGCAAACCAGTATTTCTGTAATATGCATCACTCAAGGAACTACATGTATCTGAAAAAATTTTGTATTTTAATTACTAAGTGGTTAATAAATTGAATATACCGACAGCTCACCCTATTACGTCAGCGCCGCCTGCGGTGGCTTGGTTATGTCTATAGAATGGAAAATGGTCGTATTCCGAAAGATCTACTCTATGGTGAGTTGCAATTAGGAAGTCGACCATTGGGCAGACCGCACTTGCGGTACAAAGACGTTTTCAAAAGAGATATGAAAGCTTTTGGCATTGACCCCACGGGCTGGGAAGAACTTGCTTTTGACCGCTCACTTTGGAGGCATTGTGTAAAGCGTCGTCTGCAAGCTGGGGAGGATCAGATACAGCTCTTGGCTGCTGAACGCAGATCGTGCCGCCGGCGTGTAACTGACGCCCTACAAGAGAGTTCTGACCATCGTTGCCAGCGCTGCGGGAGAGATTGTTCCTCCTGAATCGGACAGTTTAGTCATTCCAAAAGCTGTAAAACATGAAAATTCATTCGATTGTGATGTACATCCATGGTCGACTTTGACCGAAGGAGGCCAACAACAACAACATATCGACAGCTTCTGGCATTATTGCTCAATTGCGAGGCCCACTGATTGAAACTGAGCAATGACACGACACATTATTTTGAAATGTCGATACAATTCTCTGTGTTCAACACACGCACACACATTCGAGGCGTGCCCTCCTACTGCCCCCTTGTACTTCATCGACGACCCTTTTCCATTTTGGTGGTACGGGTCACTTTGAGGCACACTCCTCTAAGCCTTGAATCACTTCGCAAAACTATTGATAGCAAATTAAGCGAATTTGCAATGAGTATATGGGTAATGTTTGATTGAATAAGGTCAAAAAAAGCACAACTAACACTAATGGACTCCTGTTTTACTTTTTGCTTTTGTGATTAATTTGACCTCACGTGTGATCCAAGATCAACTAGAAAACGTTCTCTCTACTCGGTTAATTAAATCACCAGTGTTCGACATTTCTTTTAATTTATCGGTGTCGTTTATATGATTTTGGAGGTTTTATTGGCATTTGAACAATGAGAAAACTGTTCGAGCTTCAAATGTTTCGGTTAATCGAGCAATATCTGGGTGCTTGAACTACTTTATTATTTGAAAGTAGCTATAATGGAATAAATTTTCGGCTGATTTAATCTCAGTAAACTACATCATATATTTATTTCAAATAAATGTTGGGGGTGCATAAAACTAAATAACTGTGACTATGTTATAGGGATTCTGCAACTTTAGTGTCACTAAAAATAAACACACTATCTCGTTTTGCATCTAGATTCGAGGATATCGAAATCGTCCTCATTACACATATCAACTACTTTTTTATAATATCAGCGTACGAGATTTTTTATTCTAAATTGGAAGCCATTTTTGATCCATTTTGTTGCCTGTAAAATGCACATTTGACAACCATTCCATAACAATACGGGCATAGCTAACTACGAATTACAAAACGTTGTCAATGATGATCGGTACACATGTGTTTGTTGGCTGACGTTCCAGCAGAAAGGATTTGAACTTTGCTACGGTTGCACAGTTTTTTAAATGCTTCCAAACTTGATTTCTAACCAAAATCTTTGTACAAAATACGTATTTTCGATAATTGGAAAATAAACTGCCCCAGTCTAGTTCCGGTTCTTCAGTGAAATGATCTCACCTTTATTGCTTCGTGTTTATGAAGACGCAGATAAACTCAGGTCGAATGGTACCGTGTGCTTATTGATGATATTGAATATATGGTATTGCCGAATATATTCAGCTGTAAAACATTGATGCTATGAACCCGAAATTTTGACCACGCCCACTTAGGTTTAATACGGATTGACTATCAGATTACCAGCTCTGAAGAAGCAAAATATAGAACCAAGACCCGCTGTTTAAATCGATTTTCATGATAAATTGACAGGTCTGAAATAAACAATCTATTTCCGGATAATCTCGGTCTGATAAAAAACATCAGCTTTCTCAACAACAGAAATCATTCTTCGTCGTAATCACAGCTTAGCTGCGGATTTGAATCATAACGAAATGATTACGAGAAATGAAATTGCATAATCAATCCAATCAAATTTCTGTTTCAATTCCAGGCATCTCGATCTACGGCGTGCTGGAAAAGCGGACGAATTAAATTCTTCAAATATTGATTAATTTCGAAGTCTGGTTAATTAACTTAAATTAATTTTTGGGAGGCTTAATTGATCAGAAGCTATGAGCGAAGATAAGTAGACTGTTTCTATTCGAAATGCGAAATGCTGTCATTTTATCGTTAGGAATATTGAAAGCACATTAAATGAAAACGTTTCGTATTGGGAGCACCTTAATATACTTTTTATATTGTTGAAAACTAATAATACGGAATTCATAATGTGCGGTGGTTTGCTTCATTAAGAAATTTAGAAATAAAAGATTGTTTGAAACGTAAAATTCGTCCACTGATCACATCTAATTCCTTAAGCCTTATCGTAGATAATTTTGTGCCAGTCATGTGTTGCAAACTTCAATGTTGAGAATAATGCTATCTTCAAAAAGCTCCTTGTATTCTTACGCACATTGTAAAACCGCATATAATTGTTTCAGAGAAAATAGAAAAGCACGGATAATTAAATAAATAGGCGAAGGCATTGATTATCAGGTTTTCCTAAAGAAAGTAGGTCATTCATCATTTGTGTTTGTGCAAAACATACAATGAAATTTAATTTTTGTTTTTAATGTTTTTTTACTATTCTTTTGTAGATTTAATAAACACTGGATAAAAATATATTTCAGTTTTCACAAAGTATAAACATCACGAAATCGGTCTTGATACATGCGTGATTGAAAGCGAAAAGATGTCATTCACTAAGTTAGTAGTAACTCTTTTCCGGTGTAGCTTGATAGCGGGAAACGCGATACGAAATCTAATTCTTGCAGACGAATATAACCTTGAAAACATCTCATGTAAAATACACTTCGTAAACTGTTGTAAAATAAGTAACAAGAGACAACTGAATACGTAACTGATCATCACTGGAGAGACAAAAAATATCACATCATATATGTATGTAAGCATGTATTGATGTGTGTATGTATGCTTGTGTGTATGTATATGTGTATCTTTTCTAAATATTGATTAATTGCTATTTAATTTTGAACATTAGCAAACATTCGATACATCTTTCACAGCTGGTTTGGGTTTGGTTCCAAAAGTAATACAGAAGAGTGCGCATGCACTCTTACATATCGATTTCATCAAAAATGTTTGATACAATCCGCGAAAACGATAATATGATATTTAAAAAATGTAAGTTTACAACAAACAAGCTCCAATTGGGATCCCGGTTATCTGTTATTCGATTTAGATTCTTTTTCAATGACATATGATAAATATAACGACCCAACGAAAATTCTTTTGAGGACAAACATTATGATCGACAGGTTTTGTTAAGTAATGACTATTTTCACTTATAGTCACCAGTCCTGCTCTGTTCCTGGTTATCTGTGAGAGGCAGAAACGTCAGGTGGACGGTAGCATTTGAAGTTTGATATGCCAATCAATTTTACTGGAGATCTTTAACTGAGTCTCGTGGTGGGGGCAATGAAATTCTGAATTCGATGAATTGGCTGAAGCTACCGTAAAATAGCCCCATATTCTCGCCTTCGACGCAACTCCGCTCGACTCCGAATCATGCCTGTTAGGATCCTCAATTTCGGAAGTGAACTTGCAATCCTCGAATTTATTTCACGAATTGCGATTCGGCAGTGAATACCTAACATAATTGCATTTCGTTCATGATTTAAAATTCATATATAAAGGATTTTATGCACACACTGAACACATGTGGATAATATTCCGAGAATGTTGGACCTGAAAGATGCCAATTACTATGAAGTAATATGTCATCATGATTTGTGATGTACATCTAATGTAGAATATGACTGGAGGAGGCTGAAACTGAGAATGGCTAAATGCTTGTTTTATCATGGACGAGCAACTCAATAGAAGATGAAAGTAGAAGATTGTTCGTGAAGTGTAACCGATAGAGCTTTCAGTGAAAGCGGATTTTCGACGCAGACATTTATTCGTTTTTCTGTGTTTATTCTAGAGGTGAAATTTATTTTCCTGTTAAAATTACGAGCAAGAAATTGATCATAACTGAAATTCATTGTCGAAAGTCACTATTACAATGATGCTTTTCAAGTAGTATCGATTCTGTCTCGGTTGGAGCGGTTCACACTTGCCTGGATCGTAACTTGCATTTTAAAAACCAAACCAAGCACGAACTAGTTCGAAATGAAGTTTGAAAAAAATGTATTACACCAAACAACGACGACAAAACGCAAAATGTTTGAATTTAAGTTTACCTGTTGATTTATATATAATGTATTATGTATTCATAATGATAAAACCACTGAATATTTTTAATTAATAAGCAGTATTTAAATGTGGAATTCGTGCAGAACCGACAACACAACTATAAACTAGCGGTTTCACTAAAACTGTTATTAATAAGTAAAGACCAGAATATTACTATCAACGTTGAGTTATTATTACCATCACAGTTAAGTTGGATTCGAAGACTCGCCTACTCCATGAATGTACGTCATGCGACCAAGTCATTACGTTGGTATCACAGTTGAGTGCTTTTTGCAGCTATTGTTACATTAAACCTAGCTTCATTTGGTAAACTATAGATTACAATGAATTGGTTGCGAACATGTGACGTAATCATTAATTCGTCAAACAAAATCGGAGTTTGTCAATCACATCCAAGGAGATCCGAGAGTACTTGCATTTAAAAACGTATATTTCACTGTTTTCGTAATATCGACAACCTGGATTTTTAGTGGATCTGTGAGAATTGGATATATTGGAAAAACTTAAGTTTGAGCATTTCTAGAGCTACTGGGACGGCTGTGTTTAAAAGAAAAATAAAATAACTGAACAACCTGAGCTTGTAAGCCACTGTTGGAGTAAACTGAATAATGAAAATGCATGCAAATAAGGGCATTGTTAAGCTAGTTTAACCCTATCCACGTGTGTGTGCAGACATGTGATTAAACAGGTCAACTTATAAGCTCAAATTTGTACCTTTTTTCAATGATTTCAACGCATGTGAATTTAATTTGTACTATTCATGGCTGGTGCGTGCAAATAGCACAAATTATTCATGGAGTGTGTGTGTGTGAACAAGACGTATACGCAAGCAAATGCAGCTTTTTTAAGGTTTTTTCTCATTTCCGTGATAGAATGGGCAAAATTATCATTTTACAATATGTTTGACATACATCAGTTACTTTGTTTTTCTTCTTTCTCAGTTATGAGAAAAAAGCATTTGGTGATAAGCCGTGCGTCTATTCACATTCAAAATCACATGTATCAGGTTTTAAGAGCATCTTTATTTTTCAGACATATGATGACTACAGAAAAGAAAATTATCCCAATATTCATCTCAATGCTTTAATGAAAGCTTACTATCTTTTTTCCAAATAAACCTAAGAATTTTTCAATGAAATTTAGAAGTAAGAATGCGATCGTCTTCAGTCGTTAAAGATTACATAAATGCATGCGAAGGGAGCAGAAAAGTAATTCAAAATAGATCTTACAAAACTGGGACGAATACGAAAATTTTTATCTTTTCAAATCCCAAGAGAATAATAGCCTCAGTTATTGTAACTGTTTTAAGAGATCACATCTAGTTTTCGTAGGTAACCTGTCAAACACCGGAAAAACTAGTTTTTGAGATAAAATACAACGATTCTTCAATTCTAGTCTCCAACGGGAACCCATTCACGTAGTATATCAATGGCAGATTTGCGCGAATACACCACTTGGAAAATACAATTTAACTCAACTCAAATAGAATCAATAAATCGAATATTTGGTAATCAATATTATAATTGACCTTGAGGAGAAGAAATATTAATTTTTATTACAATTAAAACCAATTTAGAATGATTCTTCCGTTGAATATACTGAAAATCTAAATGATTTTTGTAATTACTTTTTAGACCTGTATTAGGAAGTTCGAAGAAATGCTTCCATGCATCAGCTCACAAATTTATTCGATCACAAATGATTGTATTAATGTTATTCCTAGTTTATCTTATTTTTTCTAAATCTTCGATTTTTTTTCGTCGCTTCGTTATAGAATAGTATGTCAGCACGAAAATAGGTAACAACGTGATACTAAACCATGTGTGGTTCACACAACCGATCGATACATACAATCGATTTTATCAAAAATATTTCATACAATCAGCGAAAACGATAATACGATATTTAAAATATGCAAGTTTACAGCAAACAAGCACTGATTATGATCACGATGATCTGTTATTCCATTTAGATTCTTTCTCAATGGCATATGATAAATATACCAACCCAACGAAAATTCTTTTAAGGACAAAAGCAATTCTTAAAATTTTTATTAGTTCATTTTCAGATTAATATATAATTGGAGTATTTGCATTCGAACAATTTTTTCAACGGATGGACGGGAATTCATCAGCTTTTAGCATCATTTTCTGAAAATAATTTATTCTAATTTGATTAGGCGTGAGATGCAAAAAAATCGATTTATTAATTGATTAATATCGTGGCTTTATTGATCTTTAGTTTTCGTTCTTTCAAATATCTTCCGTATTGTTACCATATACAAGAAAACTGTGTTCTGAATTCGATTGGTTAATATTAAATGCTTGCTTGAATTTATTTCCTAAACTCACTCCGAAATTCGTCCGCCCAATATTATTGATAAAATGTAGGATTGATGTACAAGACTCAGTTAAGTAGTCCAGTAAAATTGATAGGCATATCAAACTTCAAATGCTGCAGTCCACCTTAGGTTTCTGCCTCTCACAGATAACCAGAAACGGAGCAGGATTCGTGACTACAAGTGAAAATGGTCATTACTGAACAAAACCTATCGGTTATCATAGTTTATTGAGAATTTTCATGGAAATGTACCTGTTGTTTCTCCATCACCCTGTACCTATGTATTTGAACACCACTGATGGATGTACAAACCCCTTTCGAGAGCGCTTCTAATATCAAAGATTGTTTTCCTTCCACTGTGCCGTAAATGAGAATATCAACAATTAATCTGAAAAATGTTGTATAAATTCCTTAAATTTCAATTGTTGATTCCATTCGCATGAATTGATATTCATCGAAAGTGCTGTCCCTAAAAGAAGAATTGATTTCTGCAAAATTTAAATCCAGCGGGTGTGTGAGTGATGGAAATGCATACAAATGAGCTTTTTTGTTAAATTCAAAAATATTGATATCTATTTGCTGACCTTTCTGTCACTCACGGTATATCACCGTTTTTTAATCAAATAATTGTAACGTGACCGGATAATACTTGCTGGTACATAAGTTGTTGTTTGATTGTTATTCATGAGAGGATTGAACCTCGATACAAATTTCAGTAAACTCTGGATGGTGGGGTTCGGAAGATGTGAAAATGACGTTACATTCGCTGTGATGAAATTTTGATGAGCGCAAGCAAGGGTTCCGACGTTCAGTAATGAGAGCGCGGTGGGCTTAAAACCGAGTAAATGCAATCTCGAACCGCGCCTTTAAGAGATACACTTAGCACGTGGTCCTTACCACTTCCAGCTGTGATTGGGTCTCATAAAAGAACAATATTGAGTGCGACAACCCAACACCGTGTTCAGTGTATTGAACTATAGCAACTTTATTAACTTTCAGTATTAAACTTGCAGACGTATGTTGCTGTGTTGCGTAGTAGCGATTTGTAGAGTAAAAATGTTTTTCACTTTAAATTGTGTAATATATATATATAGTTGTTATCCTCTGTTCCATTGAAATTTATGAATGATTCATACTCCACGGTGTTCTAAATAATTAAACTGTCCGGCAGCGCGCACAGTGACGAGCAGTTCTCGGTCGATCAGCTGCGTTTGTGCACTCTCAGTGTGACCTACCTTCCGCAATCGTGAACAGTATCTGCTCTTTTCCAACTTGGAATTGATGCTTTAAATAATGCAACCAAAGTGAGTGATCAAGAGCAAATTTGTTCAACTACAGGAGTCAATGTCATAAGCTTTCATATCTCTTTTGAAAACTCTGTGTACCGAGGACGCTCTAAAAGTCGACTTCCTAATTACAGCTGACGAATCCAGAGTTTGCTGAGTCAGCTCAAATTTTTACTCAAATTCGTTCAGTAAACGGGTTGCGCAGATACCGTCAAAATAAACAGAAAGATTCGCTTTGTTCAACCGAACTTGTAATGGATAATATCGAAGGATTATTGATAGTTTCTAAATCGATTTCCGAATTGGGATCGTGAAATTTTAATTGTTGAAGAGGTATTATTTATAACAACAATATAAAAAATCTCCGATAATTTAATAATTCGAATCCTTGAAATTTTAATAATCTTTGACATTCCTTTGAGATATTTTCTTACAATTCATAGAATTAAGTCATCTAAATTATTTATGAGTAAACATGTAAGTTATGTGATTGAACAAAAGTTCGTGTAGGACTTTATTCTATCAAGAAATTTTATCGCTACATTTGCGGCTGTCTGAAAATCGTCCACAGATTTCAATACACAAACTGAGATTAATCAAATAGAGTCGAGTTTTTAAATAAAGTTATACATTTTGCCAGTGTTGTATATCGTTTTTACAAAAGAACCACAATGTTCAAATACAGAATCACAAAGTGATTCTTGACCAAGCGCTCGAGACCAATTTAATGTGTTCCTCACATCCCCGCACTTACACACCACTACCGGTTTCTGGCTAAATAAAATCATCGGATGGAGACACTAAGATCAGGTCTAGCGAGCCTAGAAACAGTGGATAAATGTATGTGTATGTGTGTATACTATGCGTTTCTGGGTTCGAACACCGTAGTTATTTGTAAGCACCATTTACAGCCATGGCATACAAATGGAGTAGTATTTGTATATTTTTGTGTTTCTAGATACGCAATCAGAGTGAGAGTGTGATATTAAATACCTGGTAACTTGCGATGACATCAATGTTCAATCTTTATTTAATTCATATGAATTTGCACAACATATCATGATAGACAGACGTGAAATTTGAACAGCAATCATCATTTGCATGCATTTCCATCACGAACACACTTAACCCACGATTTATCAGGTAGATGACATACATGCATCAGAAGAGTGCAAAAATGATTGATTTCCACTTTTGTATAAGGTAGGCACAAACAAACGCTTCATTCATATGTGCTGAAACAAATGTTTGTGTGTTAAACATATCAGCTAAAACGAAAATCCTCCTTGTTACATCATTCCACTGCACACGCCAACGACCGGATTAGTACTGTTTCACAAACCGGGTTGTGACATTAGTACCACCGTATTGTACTGTGCGATAAGGCTCTATGCTATCTGCTCGCACATATGTGGATGAAAAAAACTCTTTTGCATGTAGTACCATTAAAACACGCAATCAAACATCGGTTTCGTGCAACATTTTCACTTTGTTTCAATGTTTTCAAATTATCTACAAATGTGTGTGCACATCGTATTGAATAGGATTATTGAACCCTCCTTGTTCAAAAGTGGCTCACGGGTTCAAACCGTGTTCGCAATTTCTATGTGGTCTAAGGCATGTGAATCTTGATTGTACTGCGCCTTCCTGATGAGTACAAAAAGCACGAAACCGTTCGTGATGAGTGTGTGTGATGGAAATGCCCGGAGATGAGGATTTCCGTTCAAGCCTATGGGTTTAACCTATCTACATGTATGTCGGCACATGGGATTTAAAAGCTCCATCATGTTCACCTTATCCAACAGTGCCATACAAGTTCACATCTTGTAAATATTTGTAATGTCTTTCAATTTGTTTAGTCGGCCCTAAACATGTATTAGATTGAAGATTCCCTTGAGTAATTTGAAACCAATGTTAACAGTTTTGAATAGCGTATTCTTCAATTATTTTTAATGCAGTGAAATCACGTTATGTGAAAGCATGAAATTATTATCAGCGTCACTTCCATTTTTAAGTTTTATTCCGCGATAACCGCAAAATTTGATTCATTGAGCCTTGATACAATGGTAAATGTTCCACTTATACATGCCATCGAAAACATTAAGAAATTGTTGAACATACTTGAAATTTGATGTCAACGTTGTATGACGCTGACAAAACCGAACGTTTCAATCACGTTAACGCAAAATGCATGTAAATGTGGTGACTACTGAACCTGGTGGGTCATAGGCCCTGCGAAAGATTATCTTTAAATGTCGGTTTTGTTGAACTAGTTAGCTCCTTTTACGTCAGATACATGTCCAGCATGAAAAAATAACGCACAGATATTTTCTGGTTTACTTTTTCTCTCATAAACTCTCGAAAGTTCCCAATAGAAGCTCTGTTTGAGACGGCTCTTATCGCATGACCAATCTAACCTTACCTTGGATGGCAAACCAGTTAATCACACGACAAAGAAAAAGTTTCTTGGAACCAATCTAGCTGTCGTTTGAATGAAATTAGATTTGAAAGCAATCGGGTTGAGCTGACTAGCACGATTGGTCTGACGAAGCTTATGAGTAATCGATAAATGTGCTCGAATCGATTGTTTTCAAATTTACTCCCGATAAAGTCACACCAATGTTATGTAGGAAAATCACGTTACCGCAATATTGATTTGATCGTGTGTGTGTGTACCTCCTGACTAATATTGCATATCGTTTGGTAGCGGCTCCCGTGATCCATCTTCTCATGTTTTGGAGAATATCGTAGCATGAATGGTATTCATGTAATCCCGTCGAAATCCGAATTATTACGGGTTCACGATTGTCCTCGTCGGTTGTCTCGGCGTTTCCTGTTCTTGCGTTTTGCCGAAGGGCGGTGAACTGCTCTTGAATAACACCAATGTACTTCTTATCTCAATATTCGCTTGATTAAAATCATTTCTTTACTCAATTTTGATATACTGGAAAATATACGTTGAACACCAACATTTGATGATTCAATCAACGAGTTTTTAGCAATCAATTTTAAATTCCCTCTTTTGATCGATAAATTTGATATAAACCATTTCTGAACATCAGTTTCAGTAGGTCGGTGTTCAAATTTGTGATTAATTCTACCACCTCGCGAGGTGATGAACCCAAGGCAATCACATGACTGTTCTTCACATAATCCAAACGAAACATTTTCACACATCCTTCATCAAGCATCAAATTAAATGTTTAAAAAATCAACTTGTGTGCTTATTCGAAATTTTATGTCAGTAAATAACAAATTACTGTTGTTATTTCAACGTCCCCCGCGTAGACTCGCGAACTGATTACATTCGAGTTGATTTCTATTTATTAGATAAAAGCTACCCAGCCTCGGTCACCGTTTAAATGAAGGGCATATGAAAACCGCAAATAGCAGTACAAAATC